>QFFB01000918.1:4237-34656 GCA_003316465.1 Ramaria cf. rubripermanens
TTAAGCTCCTTTGGATCTGATTATCAGGCCTTTTTGACCTGATTTTGTAGCGCCAAATGACCTGAAAATCAGGTCCGGCTCTTCCTGCAGTGCTTTGCCATTTTCACTCAAACATGGCGATTGGTCCGCAGGCCGCACCAATCAATGTGCACGAATTTCGAGCATGATCTCACAATGATTTATGAGCAGGCTGTCTGAAGGCCGTAACTAACAGTAGCAAGACGGACGACAGGATTCAGCAAGGCATAATAGATATGTTGCATGTGCATGGGCACTTACCTGGGCACATTTACTCCGGCTCTCTAGCACCATGCACACACTGACAACAAACCCATTACCTAACCAAGCAGATATGACGCTCTGTACCCAATATACCAATCATGACGTATATGTAAATAGTAAGTATGCCACATTTGAAGCATCTTCGACGGACCGCACAGTGACTAATGATACCATTTTTGTTCTTCGCCGACATCCGTTATGATGTTTCATTTTCTTTGACTGTCAGGAAAAGAGGTCGTTGATCTCTCGGTGCTGACTCCAAGCCTTGGGGGAATGATTAGATCTGACACGGGTGTAGGTGCATTCATAGCAATCGGTAAAAGGGTAGACAGGGAGGCTATGACACATTGGAGGTAGACGGCGCGGTGACAAAAAAAAGGAAGGAAGTTATGTACCCTTCTCGGGGAATGCAGAGTCGGTTGTCAGCCTGGACCACTGAAGACTGACACCTTCATGACGCATGCCGGCGACTTGACACGGGTCACACGGCGCGGTGCCACTCTGCAACACTGGCGGTCAATACCAAAGTTATATATGAGTATTAAGACACATCCACTCCCCATTATAAAAAATTGACTCTGCCATAGAAGTCTGCTGGGCTAGCTGGAGTGTGTCTAGTTCTCAATCCACTCTTCTTGCGTGAGTCTTCCCTTCACTTGCTTGCCTTAATGTATAGTTGTAACATACCCAATTAGAAGTTTGTTTGTAGTTGATCAAATATTTTCATGTAGACCGCCGGGATTCATAGCCATGGTTGTTCGACGATGATTATGGACCTGCTTTAGGTATTGGTGGGCACCATTATATCACCTATGGATGCTTGACTCGTTAGTCCGTTGACGTGACACGCCTCTCTCCTCAATGTTCGTCTTCTGTAAAGACCGACTTTGAACAAACCCTCCGGTTGCGTTCGGCTCACACTTCGTCACAACGTCTTGATAGTGGATCGCGTTTGCGTCTTTGAAATTGCCACCATCATGGGAAGTCGGCATATCGGAGATGTGAAACAGCGCGCGCTCAGCCGACACTTCGTCTCGCAGTGTCCTAGTCAAGGTTTTAACGAACGCTAGACGTTGTATTGGAAGGCATTGTGTTATTCATGTTTTTCTTCATCAGTTCCTTTTACCACCTCAGAACTGCACCCTGGCATAAAGACCTTCGATACTGCTATGCTTTTCTGCTGGATCCTAGTAATTTTCTACAGATAGTGGGATACCTCCCAAATATTCTACTTCCCTTCAGCCGTATACTACATGGTCCGCTTGGCTCGTCGATCGCCTACACCTGCTGGATTTGACAGGATTTTTCTATTTATCGTTTGGCGTGTTGGTTTATATACTTCTGGTCTCTACATCTGGTCTGAACGTACCTGGGCTACCAGAATATTGTATGAATCTATGTTAACAAGATCCCAGCCGCTAAATACAGGGAGTGCACAAACGAACACTGTATACTAATACCATGCAACGGATGGTGCGGGGACAACAACAAGCAAGAGAGGGAGGTTGGACAGCCGAAGCAGCTTAAAGTCGTAGTTTTAGACCATGACGGTGTTCGTGTTGTAATAACCGGCGAGACGGCTAGGTGATAGTGTGGATTGTTCCTCAATGGCGCTGGATACGTAGCTGGCATTTAGAACGACGCACAACTTGAATGACGCTTTGAACGCGGTGGAATGGTGGATCCTAAGATACGCTGGTGACTAGTCATGAGTCGGGACTTTGGTTCCAAGCTCGCACAACGCCCGGTCTTTCTTTGCTGTTCCGGGCGACCAAATCAGCAGTCTGTTCAAAACAAATGTAAACTACTACAGACCCAATCCAATTCAACACATTCAAACCTAGCTTATATGCCGCTGTACATGCCGATGACGCCGGCAAGATCGTGAATAACCAATAAATTCCTTGGGCATTTCGGGCATACTTGCATGATCTCTACCAGACTCGGTCGAGCACAGCTACCGTGCTCTTGTGACAGGGATGGCATACTCGCGTGAGGCAATCCGCTATGTTGCTTGCTTTAGATACTGCACGAACCGCATAGGGGCGCGAGTTGGAGTTTGTGTATACACGTTCAGGCCGCGCTGTGTTCCAAAAATTAAACCTGTAACTTTTATTAGCGGGAGCAGTTGTAGGAAAACAGGTATGTTTGCGTATCAAAACCAGATCATGGCAAAGCCCTGTCATTCATTGCTATCATTGTCACACGTCATCAATTCACAGTGGTGGACACACACCAGAATAGATCATACCTGCTAATTCCATAATAGAAAGCAGGATGCCGGTACCATATATTGAACGTGCTCGAACAGCTTGAGTGTGGAAGCCCTGAGCTACCTATTCTTCTCCACTCTGCTGGCAGTGCTCGATATGTCTGTGATGATCATGATTACTGGACGGCAAATTAGGGACGGCTGATCACGAGTCATTATGGAGTGATGGATACGATCAGGACGCAACCTTGCGAAGACTTGACGTGGACTGATGATCAGACTGAGAGTCGGGGACGTGTGGAGTTTGATCCTTCATGGCACAGAAGGTCATGATTGCCACTACAACAAAAGTTCGCGGTACTCAAAACAATTGCGAATCATTACCATCAGAAAACTGGATTGATCTGGTAGGCCATGGGTAAATAAAGTACAATGCAGTAAAAAATCGTCAGTGTGGACTCCGACGGCTTCCTCGGCACAATATTGTAATGAACAAGCGACGTCGACATCACATCGACATCACTTACGCCCCAAGCTTCTCGTGTGAATCCCATAATTTGTGGACGACAGCAGGACTTGTTGATGTAAGTGAGAGACTGGGATTAAGAACCAGCCTCATTTTTGACATTGAGCCTTACAGTAATCTAGCTCTCATGTTGAATTCCAAATATCGCTTTCTCACGAAGACCAACCATTTCAAGTCTCAACGACGGAATGGTGCAAACCAGTGTGAGTAACAATACCACTCGTCGTGATACATTCGACCAGGAGTATCTGTCAACCCAATCAGGCCATATGCTGATCCCGTGCGATCCACCCTTGGCTCGACGTCGCTTCTTCTAGGTACTCGACAGATATCATCTCCTTCGTGCTTGTACGCTTCCATGTCAATACCGTAGATGGATTTATATTCGTGAGCGTTGGTAGTGGGAATGCGTTATAAGCCCCTTTGCAAACGACGCGTTCTCCCCCCCAGAGTCCGCTCCATCGATCAGGTATCGACTAACTCATCCTCTTCTACGAGTTTTTTTTCTATCCAAGCCCTTCCGTCTTTCGACTTTCCAGTAAGTACCTTCGCCATTCAAAATTCGTCAACTATTGAGACTCGACCATCAATATATCCAGCTCATTCCCCGGGCTCTAGTTTAGCCATTTTTTCCTGAAACCACTATGCTCCCTCGTGTCGCCTTAATTGCATGGGTCTCCTTGGCCCTTAGTGTCAATGCACTCCCCTTTGAGCCGAGAGCCGTAGCCACGAACGCTCTCGTCACAAAAGCGGCTGTCGCAAATGCTGTAAGTTCCCCTCCCACAATCCTGCAATCAACTCACCTTAATCTCGCTTCACACCTCCCAGACCACAGCTGCAAATGCTGTAAGTTCTCTCACACAATAAAGCAATTGACTCGCCCTGATCTCCCTGCCCACCTCCCAGACCGCAGCCGCAAATGCCGTAAGCCCTCCTCCCTAAAGCCATTTCATTGAATTCCCTTAATCTCATTGCCCACCTCTTAGGCGCCCGCCGTACAAACCGTCTTCGTCACCGTCACCGCTAATGCCGCCCAAATAAGCACGGCATCCGCGGCTGCTGCCAGCGCCGGCGCCGCCAAGGCCGCCGTTGCAGCCTCCTCAGCCGCTGCCGCTGCCGCTTCGCAGAACAAGAACATTGCGCAGATCGCATCGATTGCTGCGCAGGCCGCCAAGGCCGTCTTTGGCGGCGGTAGTGCTGCTGCCGCTAAAGCGACCCCGCCACCCGCCGCTGCCGCTAAGCCACCCGCCGCTGCAGCCAAGGCACCCGCCGCTGCAGCCAAGGCACCCGCCGCTGCCGCCAAGGCACCCGCTGCTGGGGCAGGCGCCGCTTCTGGAGCATCCGCTTCTGCTGCATCCGCTTCTGCTGCATCCGCTTCTGCTGCATCCGCTTCTGCGGCATCCGCTTCCGCAGCATCCGCTTCTGCGGCATCCGTTTCTGCAGCATCCGCTTCTGCGGCATCCGTTTCTGCAGCATCCGTTTCTGCAGCATCCGTTTCTGCAGCATCATCGGCGTCGGCCGCTTCGGTGGCGTCAGCAGCTGTCTCAACAGATTCAGCAGCTTTGTCCGCCTCTGCGACAGATTCGGCGGCGGCCTCAGCCTCTGCAACGGATTCGGCGGCAGCCTCAGCCTCTGCAACGGATTCGGCGGCAGCCTCAGCCTCTGCAACGGATTCGGCGGCGGCCTTAGCCTCTGCAACGGATTCGGCGGCGGCCTTAGCCTCTGCAACGGATTCGGCGGCTATAGCCACTGGGACAGACACAGCGGCTCTCGCGACTGACACAGCGGCGCTTGCGACTGACACAGCGGCGGCTGGGACAGACACCGCGGCCCTCGCAACGGACACAGCTGCTGCTGTCGACCCCAACGCTACCCCCGCCGTCGATCCCAACGCCACCCCCACTGTCGACCCCAACGCCACACCTGCAGTCGACCCCAACGCCACACCTGCAGTCGACCCCAACGCCACACCTGCAGTCGACCCCAATGCCGCCCCTACAGTCGACCCCAATGCCGTCGATCCCAACGCCGCCCCAGCTACCGACCCCAATGCCGTCGATCCCAACGCCGCCCCAGCTACCGACCCCAATGCCGTCGATCCCAACGCCGCCCCAGCTACCGACCCCAACGCCGTCGATCCCAACGCCGCCCCGGCTGCCGACCCCTCCCTCAGCGACCCCAGCCTTAGCGACTCCTCCTCCGGCGACTCCTCCTCCGGCGACTCCTCCTCCGGCGACTCCTCCTCTGGAGACTCCTCCTCTGGCGACGACTCTGGCGGCTTCCGCCGTCGTTCGACACGAGTGGGCAGGAGCATGCTCTCGCGTCTCGAATAGGCGTCGGTTCGGTTAATTTCAGGTTACCCTGTTCCTCCCTGCTCCTAGGCACTAGTGCAGTACTGAGTGGTTTTAATTGTTGTGTTAATATGTACCTTCTCCCCTTGGATGAAAATCATACTCGTAATTGAGCAGAGTTTTGTGGTTCTTTGTATGTGCAAAAGCTTCGCTTCCATCGAGAAAAACGACATGTTTTGGAGACCTTGAAGGTATCATGGCATGCATATGTAGCTTGTGTAGCCGTGCTGTCGTACAACAAATTTCCTATATTCATTTATCTACAAACGTCACCTTGGCCTGGTTTTTTTTGTATTGGTTTCTCTGTACGTGACGGTTTAGTGTTTTCCAGGCTCGGGCTAGGCTCGAAATGTTGGAATAGCAAGCCAGACTCAATGTGGCTGCGTCACCCTATGATTCACCGTAATTTTATCTTCTTGTTTTTGTTCATTATCCAATATATTAGTAGAAGAGTAAAACACCTTCTTTGTTCACTTTCTGAAGTATAGTTCACATTTCGCCACATACTATAACTATAGTTTCTACTTTCTAGTGTCGCATCCATCAGGAAAAAGACACCCTGATATGCAGTCCTACATAGGCTATGTAGGACATTCCCCATTTATATATCTACTGTAGTTTGACCATACTACTGTAGGCCCTTGTAGTTGCCAGGTAGGGCTATGTCATTGGGTTGTGTTCCAATGTATTGAACCTGTAGGCTGCTGTAGCACAGAGGTAGTTCCAATGTAGTCTAATTGTGTCTAAGGTATGAATCCATTCCAACTTGAATGGATGGTTCTGTTTGAGATGATCCAGACTCTTGAATGAATTTGTGCTAAAACCATTTCAGGCTTCAAGACCATTGAGATGGCATGTGTACACATTGTGGAAAGAGGCCTCTTGTAAGTTACCTTACACTTATCACAAGACTCAACTGAAGTTAACCAATGATAGAATTGCAGTAAGTTTATAGTGACAGTTTGTGTAAAGGTATTGTGGGAACTGTGCTACAGTTCCCACAGACTAACTATGCAGTGGGTCCACATGTGTCTGGACCCACTGGGATACAGATGATATATAGTAGTATGATGTAAGAGAGCTATGCTCTCTAGTCGAAGATTGTAGGATTTCTTATTTCTGTTATGTTTCAGTCCAGTATAGTGTGCTTAGTAGCATTAGTAATATATCTCTTTCTCCCCTCCCTTCTATCTAGTAGCTTTAGTCAGCTCTATGGCTGAAGTCTACCTTTCAATGTTATTATACACATGGCCTTAAGGACTGTGTGAGTAAGTATTTCTATATTACCTTCACCCTCCTTCTTCTATAGATAACACCCAGTGGGGAGGGTGGTCAAGTCTTTTTAAGAGATGCATATTATATATGCTCAAATTGCTTATTGATTAATACCAACTAGTCAATTGAATTAAGAATTCATCACATTAATATCAGGTGGTAAGAGGTTCAGGTAATGCAATCTCTCTACCAGACTTATAATACACCCTTTGATTTAGTTGTTGTGACTAAATAGTACTTGATGGGTTGTATCATTGGCATTCTTATAGTATAATTGTAGTAAGTACATTTGGTGACTTCACCTGATGAGACTTGATGAGATTCCACAGTGCTCACATTTGATACTGAGGCTTGTTCCTGGAAAATTACTCACAGTTTACAAGTGACTAATATATGGCATTATATATTGAACTTGTATGGAAATGTTGATGATCAGGAGGCTTTGTTACAGAGGTGTTTATACTGTCTCTGGATAAAATATCTACTGATGACCTCATTGTGATTGTATATACAGCATGTTCAAAGAACTTCAAATCAGCAAAATGGCTGGGATATTGCTGATAGTTATTATGAATATTCTAAGTGAGATTTCAAAGGATGTGGAGGGTTTATCTGGTAGCAATACCTATTGTATGGCTTATAATTGTTAAATTCCTGTTCTACCTTGGATCTTGGCATACCTTGGGACTTTGGACCATGTACCTTGGGCCTCCAGGCTTGGCATACTTTGGTCACACTCAGACATACTCTATTGTTATATATCTATTATTACTCTCCCTCCATTCATAATACATCCCACCCTGCCCATATCATGTGACCTCTTGGTCACCCACCCCCTAATCCCCAAATTACTCTAAGTATATAAGCACATTCCACACTGTATGTTAGTTCAGTTCTGATATCAACAAAGTATCCCCCCCTAAGTTACATGCCTCCTCTGTAGGTACTGTACTCATCTCTCACAAGTTGTTCAAAGTTCTCAGTTGAAGTAGTTACTGAGATAATTTGCATATATTGCAATTGTCTTGAATTTTCCTCTTATAACAGACCTCTACTCAATTCAGATTGGTTTGAAGCTTGAATTATATTACACAATTATAAAAACATCAAATCATATATCACAAGACTAGGGACACATTTCAGAGGGAGAGGAGGCTGATCAAAATCATCATCAATCATGCACACCAAATCATGGCCACTACAGCCAATAGAAAGCATTGAACTACATCTGACACTCATACTAGCTTGGCCACCAACATAGAAGCCTTCTGCACATCATATGAGAGGTGTTAGACAAACAAGTCCAACACTCAGAAGCCACAAGGGCTTCTGCATAGCCTGCTCATCCCAGACAGGTTATGACAATCCATAGGAATGGACTTTATGGGACCACTTGCCCAGTCCCATGACAATGATTACCTTCTAGTAATCATTAACCAACTAACATCACAGGTGCATCTTGTGCCCACCACAACATGAGTCACAGCATGAGAAGTAGTGAGACTCCATGGCATCCCAGAGTCCATAGTGTTGGATCATGACACTAAATTCATGTCCACATGGAACTGCATTGACTCATGGGGACCAAAATCCTCATGTCTGCCACCTTCCATCCACAAATGGATGGAGCAACAGAGCAGGCAAACTGCTCTATTGGCCAAATTCTGAGGACAGTCATCCAAGATGACCAGATGGATTGGGCAAGCAAGTGCCCAATGGTAGAGCTTGCACTGAACATTAACATCAGCACAATAATCAGCTTTGTGCCAATTGAGCTAAACCATGGCTATATGTACCCTTGACACCCATTTCAAGGGTGTCAAGCAATTTGCCAACCAAGCAAAATGGAGCCTCATGGCTGCCCATGACACAATACTAGAACATTGCATCTTGCAAGGGTTCCAAGGCTAACAAGGAATATCATGCTAGTGAAAAATACAGTATGTGTAGTGAAAAAGGAGTATTCACTTAAGATCATTCAGAGTCAAACAATGCCATTCATTGATCACATGATCACTCCTCATTGTTTGGCCTTTTTACATTAGTCTTTTCTTCCAGGTTACTATTCTCTAAAAATTCATACAATAGGGTATGCATGAAACCATTGTTCACACAATGTATACATAGCATACTTAGACAGTGTAGAACTCCAGTTTATCCAGCTGTAGCATACACTATCTAAGGTGTAGTCACTCATATATATCTAGTTTATCTAGCTGTAGCTTACACTGTCTAAGTTTCTTCATTAGTATGGGAGACCATGTGTGTGTGTTGACACAAAACCTAACCCTACCCAAAGGCAGGGCCAGAAAACTAGTGCCCAAGTACATTGGGCCATACAAAGTCACAGAGGCCCACAATATGGCCTCTACAGTAACCATAGAGCTACCACCCAAGCTCACAGCCAAATGGATTGACCCAACATTTCACATGGGGTTGATATGCAAGTTCATTGCAAACAACAACCTATTCCCCCAGAGGGAGGCCAAGTCATTCTATGACCTTGGCAAAGACAACAAGCATGAATGGCTCATTGACAAAATCCTAGCTCACAGATATATAAGCTTGAAATAAATCAAGCTTCAAGTTATGTGGACATTGGGAGACATCACCTGGGAACCCCTTGTGGAATGCAAGGAACTCTAAATGCTAGACACATACCTAGACCTGTGAAGTGTGACTAAGCCACATGACCTACCCAGACAGAAATAGGTTATGTCAGTCATATGGACACCATGTGATTCACTGGAACTGAATTGTGTGTGAGTATGAAAAAACTTCTCAGATCATTCCAAGAAGACCTAAGGCTTTGTAGAAGCCACCATCACCACCCACATTCATCTTCCCTGAAGATGAGTGATCAACATGACATCCACATAGATGTTGTCCCCACCACCTCAATATCAGCAGTGGTGTCAATTGACACTGCTAACCTAATATCTGCTCACAAGGATACAGGGTAGCAGGTGAGCAGGTGGCAAGGTGACACAGCTGTCTACCATCCCAAAGGGTGTACCCCATGTAACAGGTATGTCATGCATCTGCTTGAGGCCACTTGCCTCAATCAGATCAATCTCCCACATTCTCATGTTAAGAGTGCAATCAAAAAGGCATGGCCACCTTTGTTCCATGGCACCCAAAGTAACATGGAGAATCACATCCAGAGACACATCAATGACATTGAGTCAGAGGTTGAGGATCTAAAAGACTTTCTTCACAGGATTATGCTGCTACATATGAGAGTAGCAAAGAAAGCCCCACTCCTACCTTAGCCAGAGGTGGGACCATCATCCCAGGCTGCCAGGCTGGCAGACTAAATTACACCAGCAGCACAGGGGCCATCCTTGTTTTCTGAGACATTCAGGCCTGACAGTTGGCCCATGAACATTGATGAGGAGCTTGCAACAGCCCCTTACCCTGCCATCTTGAAGAGATGGCAGAAAAAGGATAGGGGCCCCCAGAAGAGATACAGAGACTGTGCATGGTCTTAGATGACCTTAACATGGAGTACTTAGAGAGGGGGGAAGCCATCAAGGCCTATGAGGCCAGGATGGTATTGTTCTGAGATGCATTGAAGTTTACTACTTCTAGCATGGGTGGTTGTGGACATAGTTGGGTTAGTACAAGGTAGAAGTTAGAGTCAGAAATACTGTTAAGACCAGGGTCTCCATGTGTGACCTTAGAGTGAGCTCATTCTGAGCTCAGGCTCTATTTGAGGAGGGTCAGGGTAAGGGCAGGGCTTTAGCTTATATGCTGTGCCATCCACTATTGTACATGCCCTTAATTTTGGAGTGAGGTTCAGACAAGAGTAGTGCAAGGGATAAGAGGCATTGGATTATAAGCTAGCAGGTGGTTCAAGGATATCTAAGTTGATTTCTGACTGCTGAGCTAGGTACATACAGATGAGACTTATATATGTATAACAAGGAATAGGGTTGGACATAAACTAACTAAGGGGATTGAAATGAAGCTCAGGGAAAGGTAAGAAATAGGGTTCACAGTTCAGGGAAGTGGGATATAGTAAACAGAGGTCAGGCTCAGGCTCAGAATACTTCAGGGAGGCTCAGATAAGGTCAGGTTCAGGGTAGGGGCTTGGGACAGGGTTAATTACCAAATATGGTTACCAGAGATCCATGAGGAACTAGATCATGACAACACCTCTCATCCCACCTATGATCTGCTCCTTCACTGAAGTTTATCTACATGCAATGGGTGTGGGAATGACCAAGTTGTTGTGAAATGCAAGATATTGCATATAGCCATCTCTGGAACAAATATGCTGCTGGTCCTGGATTATCTTATCACATAATAGTTAGTTTACTCTTTATAAGGTGTCAATTAGGTAGTAG
This sequence comes from Ramaria cf. rubripermanens, assembly GCA_003316465.1. Lineage (NCBI taxonomy): Eukaryota > Fungi > Basidiomycota > Agaricomycetes > Gomphales > Gomphaceae > Ramaria > Ramaria cf. rubripermanens. Next base: position 15,233 of record QFFB01000918.1, read on the forward strand.
CAATCTCATCCAGTTTCACATTGTTTCACTAGCCTAAGGCCTTTTATCAAGCCATTACTGAGTTTCCACCTATGAGATTTTACAACACAAGTCACCTTATTTTCTATTTGCAGCACATATTCTTCATAAGCCCTGCAAGACTATCTACTAGCATTTGCAGTATTCACATCCATGCTGCATTATGCAGAGGCATCAAACGGAAACCCATGTAATGCCCTCTTGTTTAATCTCACAAAAGGATCCTATCATAAACCTGGCAGCATGCATCCGTGGATTTCACCCATTGTCTGTGTTTCAATACAGTACACATCATTAGCCTCATTGCTCTATCTCTCATTGTCTCTCTCGTTCACTCACCCCCTGCACTCATGTTTACTATGAGTACTTGACCCACACAGGTATATTCCCTGGTTCAATTATCATACATCTACCCATTGTGATAAATAAAATATGAAAATAATGATAAATATTTCTTTACTATGTCATGTTTAGCCCCAGAAGACCCAGAAGACTAACAGAGTTTTTTGACAAATTATTGGATTTTTATCTAGAGAATAAAAATCCATAGCAGCTTGGACAGTGCTGGACCATGCTTCCCAGCCCTTTGACACCCACTATATCATGAGGTTGAGAATAGATCATGGATTGAATCACTCATGTGATTACCCTGCATAACAATGAGATCTGCATGCTTATATAATGTAAGTACTGTGCCTTTGGAGAGGCATGGATAAATTACTGCAGCATGTATATTACTGCATAGGGTGCATCAGAGCTTTGCAAAGGGCTTTGCACTGCAAAATGATAGTTACCTGGTTGATCCTGCCAGTAGTCATATGCTTCTCTTAAATATTAAGCCATGTATGTCTAAGTATAAACAAATTTGTACTGTGAAACTGCAAATGGCTCATTAAATCAGTTATAGTCTTTTAATGGTACCTTGCTACATGGACAAATGTGGTAATTCTAAAGCTAATACATACATTAAAGCCATGACTTCTGAAAGTGATGTATTTATTAGATAAAAACACCACTCCTTTGGTGATTCATGATAACTTCTCAAATCACATAATAATTAGTCAAAGGAGAAGGACAAGCCAAAAGGCCCTGCCCCCTGTAGCCAAGGAAACCTGACCTTACAGGCAAGCTTGGGAAGGATGGCAAGCTGACCCCACTGGAATGCCAGTGCTGCTTGGACAATGACCTCTGAAGGTAAACTGAGAACTTAGCCCTGGCCTCTAAGGTGAAAACATAGTCAGCAACCCTATAGCTCTGTGCATTCCAAGGTGTACATTGACTTGGGTTACACAAAAAGGGAGGTTAGACTTAATGCATCTGCTTCCTCTGATTCTTGGTCTCTTGTGATTAGTGTATTTTTTTTCTGAATGTTTCTTTCCAAGCATTATTTTACCCCAGCTCTATGCATTGTTTTGTTGATTCCGTCTTTGTTTATAAATACTGTCTGAAAACGTGGTCTATATCATCTATACCACTTCACTTATTTGATGGTAGTACAAACTCAGTGATTACTGAATCTTTATAACTACCTATCAGCTTCCCCCATGGACACACACATGCCAAGATTGGAGTTTAGGGTGAATAAATAATACCAGTGCATCTGCAAACAATGAAAGTAGTATACTATGATACTGGTGCAGGTGTTCTGTTTGCTGATCTGAATACTCCTGTGAAGTGTTGCAGATAGTGGACTTGGTTATGATAGGGAGGATAGGATCAAAGGTTCAAGCTCACCAGTAGGCAAAACTACCAATGTGATGAGAGGTGGTTTAGCAAGAGAGGTCTTCAGGTGTAAGACCTAATCTCAAAGGGAATTTTACCCAAGGTGGTTTTAGTTAATGGGATTTTTTTATTTATTAAAATACATGATCAGAATTTTTTTGAGCTTCCTATGCCTCATTGGCATGGCACTGGGTAGTGAGCATGTGTTAAAGGTGTAAGAGGTAACATGATGCAGGGATCAATGATGATGGCTGATGTTGAACCAAAAGCTTAACTTGGTGATGCTGATGATGAAGAATGAGGCCAACCAGGCAATTTCTGTATGAAAACAGCCTTGGCTTTGAGGATTTGGAATAGTACTAGTAACTAGAATAGAATATTCAAGCTGTTTGAAACAATGAGTAAAGTCTAGGAGCAATTCTGAATGCTAATGGGCATGTGCTGGATGAGTGTGGAATAAAATTCTGACTGACTATTATCATACAGGGTAACTACAGTAGTTATACTAAAATACTGTGAGCTATTTTTAGGGGGGTATTCATAAAGTCTATGTACTATGAGGTAAGAACATATATAGCACATATCATAAAACTACTATTTCTAATATATATGAATGTTGTGATACTATAGCTATGACACAATCCTGATTAGTATAAAAGTTCTGTATGAGCACATATATCTCAGATGAAATGATATATTTGATTATTATATAAACAGTTGTAATTGTATAGACAGTTAGGATATACAGAAGAAGTATATGGTATATAGAACAAAGATATTCTTGAGATGATATGTATGATAGATTCTGGTACTAATTGTATAAGAAGATTAGTATAAGATATAATAAAAGATATTAGAAATACAAATATATGGGAGTGGATATGGTGGAGTGGCCAATTGGATTTGAGTCTTTAAGGTTAGGGTTAGGTATATCCTATAAATTCCAATATACTCTTTAGTACCCCCTCTAATGTCTATTTCTCTTTATCTAATAATATAAACGTATAACAGAAATATATGTAGCTTGCCTGGTCAGGGTCAAAATTCTAGACCACTTTGACCTGCAATAAAACATGCATTTAAGCTCTATGTTGTTAATAATTGATATTTTTTTATGTTTACTTTGGTAACAGCATGATGATGCCACCTGGACTTTTACTCATGCTTATTCCAAAACTCCAGACTTCTTTATTTCAGTTGTATATAATATTTAGCTAGTCTCATGTGATAATTATCAGTTTTCTTCCTGGTCACTTCCATCTTCATTCTTTTCACTATCAAGGTGCATATTACTGCATAACAAGTCAAGTCAAGGCACATATCATTGTGTAACAAGGAGCCTTTCATTGCATATTTAACAAGTTGAGGCATAGCATTCATATCTTTTATTCTGCCTTTAATATTTCATAACATATGTGAGTTTTGGTCAAGTATGGACCATATAGAGCAACTAGGAGCAGCTGAGAGCAGTTACCAGATGGTGTCATGCAATTGAGGAGAGAGCAACCCAGCCATTGGGAGATAGTCAGCTGACAGGTCCACCAGACATATAACCCTAATGTATTAATAATGTTTGGGTGATGAACCCCACAGCAGCCTACATGATGTTAGTCAATCACATGCTGCAACTGCAATTGTTTTGCTAGAAGAATAATGTCATTTCATATTCCATTTTGGTCAATGCATGGTTTTTGTGTCCCACTGCTATACAAGCTAGTGTCCCTGATAAATTGCCTTTGTGTTAGTTCACATCAAGTTTTGGTAGTGCTGGATGCATTAGTATTGGCAGTCCACCAAGTTTCTGTCCTTTTTGTAAAAGCAAAGTGAGGTCAAGTGTTGGTGAATTTATATGATAGACAGAAGCACTGATAGGTAGTGTAGTTGTGATAGAATATAACATAGTGTGAAGCAGTAAAATAGAACATGAGAGAGAAATAGCCCTAGCCTTCATATTTGAGGCAGGAAACTTGCAAGTCAAAAGAGTTCCAAAAAATCCTTATAACTTGAAGTGTAATGGGCAAATATTGTGAATTCCATCATATTGTTACAGTGCTTTGCAATATATAAGGCACAAGTTTGAAACTGTACTCAAATATTGTAAATACTGTAGCTCAATGAATACTGCACCAAATTTGAATAAGTTTGGTGTAGTATTCATTGAGCTGCAGTATTTACAATATTTGAGTGTAGTTTTAAACTCATGCCTTATATATTGCAAACTGCTGTAATCTACATGCTTCAAACTAATATACTATTACCAATCAGGATGTGGATCACTTTCCTCATTTGATTAATAAATAATTGAATACTTGAATTATTTTTTTTTAAATTTGTGAGAATCTTTAATCACATGTGAATTATATGCCTATTAACTTTTATTACCAAACAAGTCAGAGTTCATGTTGCCGGAGACATCCAATGTGTGAGACAGGATGTGAATCAGGATGCCAGCAATCTTGGGTCACACTTGGTCATGATTGTTAACATCTGCCTGCTAGGCTGTCACACTCCACATGCTTGAAAGTAAACCTGGCCATCCAGGCAGTGTACTAAGACCAGCATCATGTATATAATATGTTTTACATACAATATGTGAAATATGATTTTTACCAATTATTTTAAGGCTGAATGACCATATAGGGGGCTAAAAGCATGTGCTGCGTGTATATATAGCCCCCCATCTTCCAACACAGCTGCTTTTTTTCATCAAAAAAATGTAGTTATATTATTAATATGTTAATTACAGTTGTCAATAATTCTTTGCACCTCCAAATGTTCCATGGGTGGTGGAATGTGCAAGTGATCCACATCCTTGTGATAAGCAATGGGCTGGGGGTGATATAAGTGTGACGTAGCATAAGGAATGTTCAGGGGTGTTGTGAGCAATCATTCGCACATGTTGTGCAGGGCTGATGCAGTGGGATGTAGCACTGGGGGGTTGGCTCAACAGGTGAACATGTCATGGAGTGGCTACACAGTTGAAGTGGTGGTGAGTGATGTTATGTGATAGTGGGACAGTGAGTGAGGAGTGATATCAATGGAGGAGGCTAGTGTGATATAAAAGGTAGCAATCATTTGACTTAAGAGACATGGTGTGGTACTTGGAGAAGATCTGCACATTGACTTGAGCACAGTAGTTGACCGGCAAAAATGATGATGAATATATGAGTGCCAGACGGTGTTTCATACAAGTGTAGACTACTATGAGGCTGTGGTGAATCAGAGAAAGAGAGGGGTAGGTAAAGTAACATGAGGGGGTGGATTGACATGTGATGTATATACAGGGATGAAAGGGGAGGGGGGTATGTTCTGTGGCAAGTTGCATAGCGAGGTGAGCAGATCCACAGATTGACTACCTAAGCACTACAATGAAGAGATAAACATATAAAGCTTTGGGAAAATAGACCGTGAGTGTCTCGTATCAATATAAGAAAGGAAATTAGACCAAAAGTACAGGGTTGTGTCCCCTTGGATGGATGCATACCCATTCCACTCACTCCAGGGCTCAATAATTGACCTCATGTAATGAGGCCCTCAGAAATGCTCAGTATCCCTCAGTGTGGGGGCTCAACTTGACTTGGTGTGCACTATGTGTGCCTCAGACATGTGGTGGGTAGGTTGTTGGTGACTCAATGTGGAATAATAGTGGGCTCAATGGGACTCAGTGGACTCATTGTGTCACTGGCATAGGAGGTATGGTGAGTGTGTTTATGCATGGATGGAATGTGTGCAATCATATCATTGTCATAACGATCCTGACCTAATCCACATCCTGATTGGTGATAATACTAGAAGAGAAAAAAAGGACTTCAGGGGAAAATAAGAACAACACACGATACTTAGGGCACCTGGCTCTCTCTGAGGTGAAAATGTGATTCAAATCTACTGTGCACATGGATTTGAAGGTATAATGAAGGATCTGATCAGTAGATGTGATAGATAAATAAAATTATACACAGTAGATGTGCCTCAATGCAATTTGGTATGCATATATGTGCCTCATATGGGACGTATGTGCTATTGCATGCCTTGACTCATGTCCTATGTTGGTGTTTTCAGCTCAATGTTATGCATATATGTGTGCCTTGGATGGATGTATAATAAGAGGAATGATGAATAGGAAGTGGGAAATGAAAAGAATGTCCATATCATTTGTCCAGATCAAAGGTAATGAATAAAATAAAGAAATATGATTGGGATGGAGAGAACAAAGCTAGCTACAGAGTCCATGGAGATAAAACAAAATAAATTGAGACACTGTCCTTTGCACCACTCTTTATAACACTTTTGCATTACCTTTTGGCTATGCCACTTTTCTGATTATGTCTCTTTGCAAATATAATTCTGACATGCTGCAGGTGAGGTGGCATTGTGGTAGCTATAGGTCTTTGGAGGGTATCAGTGTGGTGGCTATGGGGTCCATTAGTGTTATAATCATTTCAAGACAAAATTAACTGGTCTGACAGACCTGTCTGGCAGACCTGTCCAGTGACTATCTCCCAACAGCTGGGGTTTCCTGGCAATTGACCACAGGTTTCTGAATCTCTGGGAGTCAGGAAGGTGAGTATCATGAAGCAACTGGATTGCCTAGGTAAGGAGCAGAAACAGATATATAAGGGCATATGAACAGTTATATGGACATGAGTGTTTTGTTTTGTTGAGATCCAGTGTGGATAAGTGTAAGGGGAACCTCTGCAAAGCTTGCAAAATACTTGCGAACTCCTTGTGAAGCCTTCACACCTTACATTCCACCCCATGCAAACACTCCCATGCCCTGCGAAGTCCTGCGAAGTGTGTGTGAAATATTTGCAGCCTTGCCAAAGTGGATGTGAGGGGAATTCTTGCAAAGTCTTGCAGAGTCCTTGCGAAGTGCATGCACCCTATGTTCCACTCCATGCAAAGTGTACACAGCCCTTCTGAAGTCTACCCCACCCAGTGCCACTTCGGCATTGGGCCTCTTGTTCCAGAGCTGTGCAGATCGGTCCCTTGGCAGCTCCCGAACACCTCCTTGGCCCTGTCTGGAGTTCAGCACCCCTGTTGCTTATGTGATTTGGGCTTTGGAGGTTTGGAGTTGTGATGCCCAAGGTATATAGCTGTTAGCTAGTAAGCAAAGGTGATCCTTAGAGTTTTCTCTTAGGATTCCCCCTTTGCCAGTGTGCTACTTGAGTGTAGAGCATCTGCTTAGGTTGCCCTCACAATAAGCCTGGAATGCAGGCATGTATTGGATGTTATGGACCCTTAATATAGTATATAGTATATATATATAGTTACAGTGATAGATGACCATAACATAGTATATCTGTCAGACTAGTAGTTAATGGTACCTCAGTGAATTATCCATTCACTGAGCTCCTTCATCTATAGCTACTGTGCCAATAACCAACATGTTTGCTAGGCCTTGATATATTCATGAACAGGTGACAGTCACACAGTGACACAACACGTGTACCAGCCACGACGGAATCCACTCTTGGGTACTTAAATGTAGGGACTGACATGGGTTGGCTTTATCTGGGTGCACCTGTGGTCAAACACCTGCGGGTTTGTGATGGGTCAGGTGCTTTGGGTTACAGGTGCACCTGCAATCCTAACCCAGGTGGGTCTGGTCACTATGATGCCAGTAAGTGCTTGACCTGGGTGCACCTGCACTAAACTAACAGCCATTATTCAGGTAGGGCACAGTCTCCTATGACCGTTGACCGAGCCATACAGAAGGAGCCCTTAGTAGATATAAAACACACCATTGCTGAATGATGATCAGCAATGTCATCTCCAGCTAAGGCTGCTCATGCTCAAACTGTGAACCAAGAACGTGAGCTAAACTGTTCACCCACTAAATCAACACACTCTAGGTGGCAAAGCCCGGCTGTTCTAACATGCCCTGTACATTGGTGAAAAAAGAAGATCATGGATGATTTGGATATTTGGGATGAGGGAGATGAGGATATACTTGGTATATTGTGCTGACAGACACCATACCATGCACTAACTTATTTTTACATAGCCCATGATACAAAGTAGTGGAAGTCAAAGACATATCAACATTTTAATGTATCACTTCAGTAACATCAGGATGCACAACATATTCCCCCCACCATCTTACACATGTATTCACATGCAAATATGATCTGAAAAACCATCCAACCCAGACCCATGATCATATGAAAGCTAGTTCTGGTACATCTAATCTTGACCGTGCAGTTGAGGCTTGCAACAAGCGGCAAGGAGTGAAGGCTGATGGATCGGTCACTATTGGCTCTCAGCAATCAATTCATCAAGCTGTGTCAAAATACTCACTATATTGCCACTGTGCTCTCATAGCTCAGCACTGTGCCAAGTATAACTGCCCTTTCAAATCTGTGGCAGATGCACATTACCTAGCTGAAGTAGAACTCCTCTGCCCCAGGACAGTAGTTCCTGACCCTAAGACCGTGTCTCAAGATATCAATAAAATGTATGTGGCAGTAGCAAAGAATGTGCAGTGTTATTTTAAAGTAAGTAACTATATTTTCAATTGATTTCCTAGTGTTGTCATCTTCTGACCTGCCAATGAAGGATTATTCTGGAAAAATACACTTAGTTATGGATGGCTGGATGGCACCCCTACATTTTTCATACCTTGGGATTGTGATTGTCTGGTATGTGGAAAATAAAATCAATTGTGCAATACTTGAATATGTAAAGTGAGAAGTCTCATCCCTTGATAATGAAATGCACTAACAACTGAATCTATTCCAATGTATCCTGAAGACTAACAGAGAAATGTACTGGTAGCTACCTTGCAAAGGTTACTGCTGATTGCCTTGAGCATTTTGCAGTGACCAAGCTGGTATGTCATGCTTGGCTTTCAGAGACATTATGATGAAGTAGTTGGTGTTGTGCAGTTGCTCACTGCATGTCTTGACAATGCAACCAACAATGATACACTGTGTCATGAGTTATCAAAGCTGATCCCTAATTTTTGTGGATCTGCAGCTCAGTCTCACTGCTTCACCCACACGGTCAATCCAATTGCAAAGGTCAGAGAGTCTGATGCTTGTTCAAGAGTTTTTGACTTACTTCCAATAAATATTTATATCATTCTTCTTCAAACCCCCAGCCAAAAAGAGACAGATGGTGAAACTGGCAGGCTCAAAGCACAAATGTGCCCCAGCTACAGAGAAAGAGGACGTTCTCCTGGTCCTGGAAGAAGGTCATTGTCCCACCAGTGATGAAAATGAGCTCCTTGTTGAGGCTGAAGAGGATGCCCAGGCTGTTGCACAAGTTGATGAAGTGCAGTTGGTGCAGGATGAAGTGGTGGTGTGTACTTTGTGAACTCAGGCAATCAACTTCATGCAAAATGACTATTGGGCAAAACTAATCATACCCAAAGAAGAGCACAAGATGGCCCTGCAACTTTTCCCAAAGGTATGTCAATCCCAAGTCCTGTGTAGTAACTGTGTTTTGTCTGCAACATTTGGCAGGTTGCAGGACTTGCCCGTCGAGTGAATGACTCAGGCACATTGCATGACAAGTTTGACAAACTTGTTGGCAGCAACCGAACTGAACTACGTGGTGACAAGAAAACTCTGGACCGGCATGTGGCTACACGGTGGAACAGCAATCTGGTATACCTCGATGCCCACATCTACTTCAAGATACCTGTGAAACAATTGACAGCAACTGACAATAGTGTCAGTGTGTACCAGTTGACCCATGAGCAGTGGAAACTGGTGGACATGCTGGCTGAGATACTTGAAGTAAGTACCTCAAGTGCTATCATGGTCGTCTTGTTGATTCAGCCTAATTTCCTGGCACAGATATTCCGAGAGCCGACTGAGCTTTTCTCACATGCTAAGATACCAATGATCCATGAGACTGTGCCGATACTTGAAAACCTTGAGGCCAGCATGCTGAAAGTCAGAGATGATTCCCATGGGGAGTTACGTCCAATATTCCGAGTAGCTGCACATGCTGCCTAAAAGTGCTATGCCCTGAGCGATGACAATGAGACGTATCACATTGGAATGTGTAAGTTTCATCACTTGCTCATAATCTCCTAGTTTTTCATGAATATACTAGTCATGTGCCCGCATCACAAGATGCTAGGTTTCGAGAATGCTGAATGGTCCCTGGGAGACAGAGATGATATCCTGCGCATTGTGAAGCGGTGTTTCTATGACATGTTTCCCAATGAAAATTTGCCTATTCAGCCCCTTATATCTGATCAAACAGTACCAACTGTGAGTGATATACCAATTGTATTGACCACTTATACATTATATATATAGAAACGATCCAAATGTATTGCTGCGTCATCTACTGCACTAACCCTTAGTACATATCCCGAAGACTCAATTGAGGCGTACATTGATGCTCCTGCCCTTCCCCCGATGTCACCAAAGATGCTGGTGGTGTTTTCACATACTGGGACCATATGAGTGTTAAATGTCCCAAGCTTGCAAAATTTGCCATGGCATATTTGACGGCTCCAGGTGCGTAGTCTATGGAAAAGAGTTATATGGATGTGCTGACATCACAGCAGCTTCATCCGTTGATGCGGAGCGAGCATTCTCAAAGGGGAGACTGGCAGTCAACCACCTTCAGCACAACACATCCTCACAAACATTCCGCGCCAAGGTTGCGTTAGCATCCTGGATGAACACCCCTCTTTGGCCTGGCCTCAGCGATGTTACAAAGGTGTTGGAGCCAGAACCAAAGAGTGTAGGTGTCGAGCATCAAGAGAAAGCGACTGACGAGGAGATAGTTGAAATAGAATGGTCAAAAATACTGGTAATCTACATACTACATATATAACACCTAAACTCGCAGGTGCACCTGCAGATACACCCGGTTTAACCCGTACCTGCACCTGCACCTGTAGCAGCTAAGTTGGGTCGGGTCTGGTCACCTCTGAAGTGACATGAGACACCTGCGGGTCTAACCCGGTCACCATCCGGGTTAACAAATGTCGGTCCCTACTTAAAGGCAAGGCGCCGGCCCTATACCAGTGTCAGACGCGACGACATACGTGCAGCGGCCATGCGAGCAATGATACAGGCGACATCAACAATGCATAGACCCGAGCTATGTAAGGCAAGCTGAAATTTTTGAATCACTATGCTCCTGGGTTGGGTGGTGGGCCGGGCACCATGATACATGACTGTAATTCATTTGGTGAGAGTGGTTACTATGCCAGGAGGAGAGACAAAGGCTCCTTTCCTCCATGTTAATCATAGGCCCGCGTAGTTGCCACAAGTACGTCACTTCCCACATCAACCTAGTATTCTCGTGTTACTCCTTCTAGGTGACTTACAGAACCTCTTATTAAACCAAGGGAATAGCCACAACGTTCAAGGAATCCACTCACCTCGATTTGCTCAAGCTTTTATATCAATATCATTATGCTGGCTACTTGTAGCATACGAGAGAGCCGAGAAGTCCATAAACGACAGTCAAGCTTATGACATCATGATGATAGACATGAAGATATTCGCATCGAGATGGGAAAATCCAAATCTAGAGGATGAAAATGGCGTACTGTATTCCGGGTATGTTATGTGTCACATGCTCGGTGTTGTTTGTGACAGGTCACTGTGGTGGAGCGAGCAGATGGCGACGACGGGGAGGCAGACGAGGTAGTGACCCATAGCGGAATATTGAAGTGACATCAAGTGTGGAAAGCAGCTGTGGTCCAACGGACAGCATCGCAATTTGATTAGCGTTCTTCGTTCCCCGTGCCCCGCATCTTCATCATACGGGCACCCACAAACATTTTGACTGCTCATTGCTTGTTACTGACTCTATATCTGTGAGCGTGTGCGTTTGGCTATGGCTACGCAGCTCGAACCGTGCCCCTTCCCTACAGCGCGAGACTCGCTCTACCGTTCCTGTTCCCCCAGCTTCCCCATGACCACTCCTGCTCGCTTCTCCCACGCTCGTCGAATTTATAACATATGGCGATTGGCGGCGTCCCCCTCTTCCTGCGCGTGCTCCCTCATGTTCATCAGTAATAGTCTCACTGCCAGCACGCCGATACCTCTGCCAATGAGCCGCCGCCCCATAGCCCGGCCATGATAGTAAATCCCTTGCAGGGGAGGTCCTGGTGTAGCAGAGTTTTCTTCTACATTGTGTATACCTTCGAAGCGAGCCTGAGCTATACAATCTATACACCCAATTATACGTTCGATTTTGCATGCAGGCAATTCCTAGGCGATCAACAAAAGGAGTGTGCATTGGTCTCACTCACCTATCAATTAAACGAGAAGTCGGAAATGAGTTTGCGAGATCGAGATAGCCATAGGAAGTCTCGGGATTTAGCCATTCCCATGTCAGTTGCATTTATATAAGTCGCGTACACTTACATAGCCCCTGACGGACAAGCTCATGGGCTTGGTGAAGTCACCAAAGGTTGCTGTATATCTGGTGCTCAGCGTTCAACCATGTTCTCTTGAATGGAAAGATAAAAGTGTGTGTGTTGACTACTGGCCCGACGCGCGAGTAGGCCACTTCATTCGTCTTCGTGTTCTCTTAACGAGAATATTTGCATAGATATCCTTGGATTTCAATAAGTACTTAGTGTCAGACAACACCGCACGGCATCAAGGTTTGCCGAGCATCAAGCTGAGGAAACATCCCAGATCCACACCTCATAGGGTAAATATATATTTTATAGTGGATGTCGAGTGATGCCACTAGGTCACCCCAAGCAGTGAAATATTCAATGGCCGCGTTGACATGTACCGTAGCAAATTTCTGACAGAAGTGGACCACTGGACAACCGGCAGCAGGTGAAAGCTCTTGAAATACTAGTTACTGCAACAACGAACCACCCCACATCAAAAAGGCTTAGGGGTCTAGCATACAGCCAGGGGTGTTCATGAATGGAATCGTTCATCATAATGTTGTAAAGGGAACATACGACTTATCCTCCGCGGACACGCTCGTGAGGTTCTTGCCATGGGACACCTAAGAAGTGAGGTCGGATTTATAGCTTTTGGATGATGACCAGAGGCTAACCTAGTATTTCAAATATTTTCCTCTCCGAGTCTGAGCAAAGCAGAGAACCTAAAATGACAGCATATATGTCAGAAGATCTGTTCACTGGCAGCCAGTTCAATATAGAGAGAGAACCTGCACAAAGTTTTTTAGTCCGGTCGTGAGGATCTCGGACAACTTCTTGAAATAGGCCTCTCTGATTAAGACTCATATTCATTTTATTTGCTTTGAGCCGAATGGACCGGTTGAACTGAAGATTGACAGTGATTTATAGTTCAAACCCCTCACTTATTGACTCACAATGTCGTCACCCTAGTGAGCCCCTTGTATCAGTTGAGGAATGGCGACTAGCAACAGGCCTCACGGTATAGTAGATTCGCGCGGCACCGCGGCTTTCGTATGGAATACATAAAATGTCTTTAATATTAGAGGCACTTGTCGATACTGAATATCAGTCAAATATGGTAACAGACCCACCGATTCTTCTGCGCCGAGATTCGCTGCTCTTCCGACACAATCCACGGTATGTAGCCTCTAAACCTTCCCAATCATCAGGAAGTGCAAGATCCTCAGTAAGGATGCCCTGCTTGTGGAGGAGGTGGCATAGACGAGGTAGCATGCCTAGGAACACAGGATAACAAGCAATGTCGTTAGATGCGAAGGACGATAAGTAAGGTATAGTTAAAACCTGCGTGCGTGCGCCCGTCGTCTGTATCACGTGTGAGAAGAATGTCGATATCTCCGCAAGTTTCTTTGCCCCTGATCAATGAATGTTGTAAGCACGGCCAACCTGCCGTAAGTTATAACGCGAACCTGCGGAAGCTTCCCATGATCTCGAGGGACAACTTGGCATCAAGACCAAGTGCTGGTAAGATTATTTAGCCCTAGCTCAGATTGTACAAACCGCTCAGTGAATGTCTAACTCACCAACAGACTTAATATTTGAAAATATTTCCTCCGCCTCCATACGAGGCATCCGATCATTTATGTCTGTTATTCGTAAGCTTAGTTCTTCAAAATTATCGTGGACATGCCTTCATAAAATTTCAGTCCGATCTGAAGAAAACCAGAGACAACGGAGACCAGTATATTGAGAACATCCCCAATGTGAGAGTTATGGTACTATGCCTTACCTCCTGGGCCACGCTCAACTTATGAGTGCCACTCTGAAGCGCTCGCCGAATATCATTGAGGTTTTTCAGACCTTGGTGAAACCATTTCCTTGCAGTGCTGGGGCCTAGAATATTCAGAACTCAGTCAGCAAATAGCCGTGTAGATAACATCGGAGACTAACCAACACCGTAGATACCACTGAAGATTCTCATCGCTTTGAGGTCTTCCGTCTTTGTATACTTGATGCGTCGTAGTTCGCCTGTTCGAATGACTTCCATAATCTAAAGTCTGATAAGAGTTACTGGTGAGGTATATGCAAACGTCGACTAACTTTGTCTGCGGTCTTTCCCGAGATACCATTGAGCTTCAACGCTTCTTCACGGGACTTGATTCGTGTCGGATGTGTCTTTAAACTGCCAATCGCTGAACACAGCATTCAGCCACGAGGATGGACATCCCTTATGAGAAAGAATGGACCTTTCTGGTACCCAATGACGCGCCACTTATCGTCGTCTGTTCCATTGTCCCGATGCACCTCTCTCAATTCCGCAAGCTGTTCCAATCTTGGGTCAAGATCGTGTCTTGTAAAAATCCAAAGTGGCCACCTTCTCAATAACATCCCAATTGGGGGAAATGCCTTGAAGATGTATACCCTTCTTGTCACATTGGAAACCCTGGTACACAACAGACTTTAGTTGAATTGATAAATTTATTTGGAGTTACCTTTAATTTGGATGTCGTGACATTCTCCGGGAGGGTGGGGGTGTGAATACGTGATTCAGCATCGGATTCCTAACATGCTGTCCTTCATTGTCCTATCTATTAATGTATCACGTCTGACGCACTACGCTTTCGGCCTCCTCTCGCGCCTTTGCATAAAACGGCAAGAGCGGGTCTTCCTTCTGCTCATCTTGAAGACGGAAAGTCGATGTAGCTTCGGCACTCCATAAACGGGAAGAGGTTGCGTGAGGATCTGGAGTCTTTAGATTGTGATTCTCTCCGTCATTCTGAGAGTCATGTGCCCAGGTGAAATCTCTAGCCATAGCATTTGAGGGTCAAGAGGATGTAGGGCATAGATCATGATTTAAAGAAACAAACTCGATAACGGAATGTTCATTGGTAATGGACCAGCTGCCTGCTTTGCCTTTGCCCTTTATATCACTACGTTCTTGGCGTTTTGGGTACTTGTGCGCTATCCTCTGTTTGTAGGATTCATGCATGACCTCAGAGCCTGGTGTCCCAGTCTGAAATAGAGGTAAGATCAAACACCCGGAAAGGATAGGTTCGTAGAATGGCACTCGCGCTAAGGCCGCTGACAATCCAGTCCCATTTTACAGTGTGTATGTTTGAGGGAATTTCAGAGAGAGACCTTATACCTAGCGCCCGAAGAGTTTTCTTCAGCGTAATGGTACTTCCGCCAGGAATGATATGAGTGACGACTTCTGGATCGTAATATGTAGCAACTTGGCCACCATTCCGTGCAATCTGTCCATATGCGACCGAGATATAACTCATCCAACATTAACAGCCGTGGGATTAATTGCTTACGATGTCAAGTTTAATTCTGGTGTCTTTGGTTGATTTATTTTGCTCTTCAAATACCATAAAAATGACTTTGTTCTTCAGAAACAATTTTTCGGGAGAGCTATTTGACACTCTCGCATGCCATTTCTCCTGCAGAATGGCGGCATATTGCAGAGGAGTCATAAGTTTTTCTTGATCGTCTTGAGACTTTTTGGCTTTATCGGCCTCCAGCTTTGCGTATGGGGTGGCCTTTATTCCTGGGCGATTGGCGCCCGCTTGCTGTTTTTCTGACTCTTTACTGCGATTCGTTCCTTGTTCGTCAGTTTTCAGCCGCAATTTGAACGGCGGCACTGTCGGTGGCTTCGATTTACAAACGGATACGACCCCAGAAGACCCGCTGGCTTTATTTCCTCGCTGAAATGCTTTAGTTGAGTCCACCCAGGGAGTGCCAATAGGAGATGTTATCGAAAATCCGCCTGCGGGGCTTGATGTGGCTGTGATGTCGTGTTGGGAAGCAATTGGTCCATCAAGGTTCGGCAATGCTACAATCCGCGGTGAAGGGACAGCGACGTCAGAAAGACAGGGTGACGTTGCCCTATATTTGGGCACTTTGTATTTCTTGTGAGGATGCATATTGTTTTGTAAGATAAAGCGGCTGCCGCCTCTAGGGCTCTCGTTTTCGACGGGGCTGTGGAGTTCATTAGTGAGAGGAAGGCTCCTAGATTGCTCGTTGATCGTTCGCTTTCTCCTATCAACCGATGTTCAAACCTACAACCCGGTTCAAGATCTCAGAAACTCACTTTTTGGCTTGGTACACTCTTTCTTCATATTGCTCCCAATCTGAATCTGAGGTGTTAAGTCGCTCTTGTTGTTCCTTGAAAAACTCATCCAAATCGATTGGTTTGACCATGGTGGAACACGGACACAGAAGCTAATGGCGAAATATGATACAAAATATTGGAGCCGGTGCAACCACTTGAATGTGCGGGTTGATAAATAATAATAAGTTTATGTTGCAATAGTGTGAGTAGTGGCAAAGACCTTACCACAGGCGTAAATCGGTAAAATACAAAATCTGTACAGTTATTTTAATGCCGGTCAAAGTTAGGAGCACGACAGTCTGAGATCCACTATCGCCCACAGGACAAAACGCCAACTCTAAACCTCTGAACTAGTTACATGCTTGCATCCGCTGCCCGAGCGACCTCTACCAGAGGGATTGCAACGAGGTCGAGATCTTTCGCCTCAATTGTCGACGTGGCTGGCTTCAAGGTTGCTGCAGTCGACAATGGCCAACCCACGTCCTCAGTTACTTTTCTCGTGAAGGCCGGTAGCAGATATGAGAATAAACCTGGCGTTGCTCATGTCCTCAAAAACTTTGGATTTAAGGTATGTTTAACACCTAGTATACCCTCTTATCTCACAAGTCCTTTAGAACACCGTGGAACGCTCTGCACTCAGGACGGTTCGCGAGTCTGAGCTATACGGAGGCGTTCTCTCTTCGTCTTTGACACGTGAACACTTAGCCTACACTGCTGACTTCCTCAGGGGAGACGAGTGCGTATAGTCGTTCATCCCTGAATTATGCATCGCTTATTATACTCAAGAGCTTATTTTGTGGACGTGCTTGCTTCTGTTCTCACTGCTACACGATTCACACGTTATGAGCTTGAAGAGAGCGTGCTTCCTAATGTCGAGGCTGAATCTACTTTCGCACGTGCAGATCCGGTGACACACGCTCTTGAACTGGCTCACGCCCTCGCCTTCCGTTCTGGTCTTGGCGAGTCCTTATTTGCCGTACCCCGCGCTCATATCACTGTGGAAGATGTTCAAAGTTATGCAGGGTCCGCATTTGGGAAGGGAAATGTTGCTGTCCTTGGAACTGGGATCTCTCAAGATGCCCTGGCCCGACTGGTTCAGAAGCACCTTGCCCCTGCTTCGGAAGCTCAGGCCTCGACAAGTGCGATTACTACTTATCACGGGGGAGAGACTCGTGTCTCCTTCTCTGAACCCCACGGTCATGGATCCCATACCGTATTTATTGGCTTTGGCGTGCCCGGCCAGTCTAGTGCTGAACTCGCCGTCCTTGCGACTCATCTCTCTCCGGCATCTTCCGTAAAATGGTCTGCAGGCACATCACCCCTTTCCACAACGCTCCCGGCATGTACATCTGTCCAGACTGTGTTACTTCCCTATTCGGATGCAACTCTTTTTGGATTATTGGTGCATGGCAAGACACCGGAAGGTGTCACTGAAGCGGGGAAGGTTGCAGTCAAGGCGTTTAAGGATGCAGCATCTTCCAATGGTATCAAGTTGGAAGATTTGAAGAAAGCGGTGGCAAAGGCCAAGTTTGTTGCTGCTAACGCTACTGAAGGTCGTCAGGGTCTTGTTTCAACTTTCGGTTCCATGGTAAGATCTTCTCGGGTTGTTTCATCTAGCTTTCTCATATAGTTCCCCTATAGCTCCTTGCTGGTTCCGACCTTTCTCCGGAATCTATGTTTGCTTCCCTTGATAGGGTCAACATCTCAACATTTACAAAGGTCGGCATGTTTCATAATGTCATCTTGACACTGCCGGAAGTATATTTTGTAGGTCGCCAGTAACCTGGTAAAAGTCAAGCCAACCTTCGTAGCTGTTGGGGATATACGCAAGTTACCCCACCTAGATGAGCTAGGTCTTTGATGCAGAAATAATAGACTATGCCTTTCATCTTTTTCGAGTCAGTTGCTCAGATACTTGGTATAAGTACTAATGTATTTGCAGTGATGCGAAGTTGAACTAGCGCTACTCGTGAGTTCAAGGCACATTAGTCCTTACTACATTCCAAGATGAAGTGTGAGCCTTCTGGATCGCTCACCAGTGGCTGCAAGAACATGGCGATAACTAATCTATCGACTTACAGCTGTTTCGGGTACCGAAGGCGGAGTTTGAAATTGCTATAGCACAGATTAATCAGTGTCAAATTGCCACGAGTTAGCTACGGGCCTAGGAGAGGCAACTTTTTTACAAAGAGCGTCGACGTGGATTAGTGTCCAGACCGGCGCCTGGCGGGGCAGCCGCGCGAGAATAAGGAATTGATGAGGGCGGTACAATCATGAATAACGTGACAGTCCACAAAGAAAAATTATAAAAAAAAGAACAAGGTGCATGCTATCACGTGAAGCGTAGCTGCCTGCTAGTGTAGTGAAAATGTCAATGTAAAAGTCCGTACTCTGATCATGAAGGGAACAAATTGTGAAAGTCCTTTGAGAGACGCACACTGAAGCAGCACATGGCAGTAAAAAACCCATATGGGAAAAAGTGTTTGTGCTGCAATGGGTTGTCGGAAGGCTAGGGAGGCAAGAGGGTGGTGGGGTGATAGCAAATCTGTTGCAAGGTCAGTGGAATTTGTGACAAGCAAGCGTGTTTTTTACCTGTGCAAGGTGCGGTGAAGGAAAATCGAATGACACGTATCTAAAAAGCTTCAAACTCCAAGGAGTCTTTAAAAACTCTAAGCTCCACACGCGTCTATTTCATTTCAGCTTATTCCATCATCTCAATTCAGCCCAGCCAGACGACTCAGCTATACCCCATTGATTACCAGTTCATTGTTATCCCTATGCCGTCCATCAACAACACAGCTTCAAACTCTATTCCCCTTCAGACCTTTAACTCCCCAACATCGCCCTCATTATCATGATGGTCACTCAGTTCAGAAGATATTCAAAGACACGCCGAGCTTCATCACATGCTTTACCCCCAGTCACCTAAAGCAGCATGGCTCTCAACGAAGAAACCACATTCCTCTATTCCGAAATCATATGCCATTGGAGATTCTGTGTATTTCCAAGACAATGTGCAGCCGTTCACGTTCCTCGGATACATGGGCAAGGTCATTCACAATGAAGGAAGGAAAGAATATGAGGCAGAATTCTGGGCTCCATACCCAACCAACCCTCCCACATCAATCTGACTCAACCTTCATCATAGAACCACTCGAGACCGTATACAACTGTCTCCCCCTTGCGTTCTATCATGGGAGTGGATTAAGGAGAAGCTCAGGAGTTATTTCTGTTATTGATTTGTCACCC
>QFFB01000920.1:0-27327 GCA_003316465.1 Ramaria cf. rubripermanens
GGCATTCATTATGCTTCTTGATTCAGAGGTGTATAACAGACAGGCCATCAGGTACAGCATCAATTCACATAAAATTGTAACCGCCAGAAATGACTCTTTTTGAAGATCAGCCTAGTAACCTGACATCGTTATGCAGATTTATAGCAAGATACAGTACTTACGTGAAATTTCCTACATAAACATGATACTTATGTATGCTGTCCGCCGTCAAATTACTCGGCAATATGCATGGTTACTTGCTGAAACAATGACTTGCAATACATACAGTAACGTATTGCAATACATACAGTAACGTAATGCATTACATGAATATAATAAACAGACTTATACATCCCTGCGGGCACAGCAATGACGCATAACAGATACAATGAGAGGTCCGATCCTACTGCTTTGCCGGTTTTTTGAAGAACGTCGAGATTTTCGACATGCCAGTCGTGTTCACCTGATGGACGCCATAAAAATACATCTAAACATCCAGTATTAAGTAGTTACCTTCATCAACTTGGAAACGCCCTTGGATAATTGCGATACCGCCTTGCGTTTCTTCTCGTTCTCGTCTACTTTTAAAGTAGGCGTGGGACATGTGGGATTTGACAGGTTCGTCTCGTCTGCCAGAGCCTGGATGTGCGCTTCAAGAGCTGCAAAACTGGGTGTATACAATGAGTAACTGGCTGGCTGTATACTGTAAGGCTTACTCGTGAGACGCGATGAGTTCGCTTGTCATATCCGGTGGGAGGTATTGAGAAACCATCTCACAGGCCACCCGAGTGCGGCCAGCTGCAAGTACTGTCGATAAGACACATCCAGAGCAATCATATAATTGAGCTACCCTGTCGCAATTCACCCTTTCCCTCGTCCATTAATCCATCTTTTGCCAATTGGCGTTGCAGGGATGGATATGCGTCGAACACATTTGATTGCGAGAGACGAGCGACCTTGACAGAAATGCTTTGCAGAAGTTTTGAATGGGAATACCGATATACAGTCAGTTCCTCCGTGACCTCTTAAATAGAAAATTCTGATGAGCCGGGGAAATTTGGTGGAAATAATGATACAATACAAATACAACCTTTAGAGTCACATATCCGGTCTAACGCGACACGGACACAGTCTAAGGTGGCCAGTTGCAACACATCCTGGTCTTTGATGGCAGATCCTTGACTTAGCCTTGATGCTGCTTCTTCAAAGATATCATCTGCTGGTCGGAAATTCCCAACCATTCCGTCTATCTGAGAGATTATAAGGGGCTTTCTTAAAGACTGCCAGTGAGCTCACGCTGTACTGCCTGAAGGATAGGTATAAGTAGGAAGACAGGATCTACGGGCGTCATCAGAAGCAGCTTTCCATCTGGGAGAATGGTAAGTCAACATGAATTGGTACAAATGGTGAGTGGTGTAGATTGCGCGCCTGCAATAATTTGATCTCCCTCCAAGAACCAGGAGCGACTCGAGTTTGGCGCGATGGCCTGGACCTCCAGGATAGACGAGGCTTTCCTCCCAGATACCGCTGCAGTGGTAATGTGAGGAAGAAATAGAGACGGCACGCCTAGAATAAGTGGTAAGATGGTGTTTCATCAGTATTCATTCTTCACCATAATGGAGTGCGGTGACGAGCCTGTCCGGGGGTGAGGCAGTCTCAAAAGCTGTAGATGCTGTGATGCGACTGCCGGTCTATTGTCTTTGCCTCCTACGTCAAGGGTACAACAGACTTCTGTGGATAACTTAGTGATACTGGAAACGAACTGTGAAGATTTTTATTACCAGCAGGTACGATGGTTATGTGCGCCATTTGGTGACACACGTTTGCTTTGTTTGTTTTGCCCAAATAACGCGTCCATAAGAGTAACGTTTGACCGTAGTACTTACATCACCATGTACTAATAATGCTACAGCGTACACGTTCTGGACCCGGATACACGCTAAGTACTATACGACCTACATTTTTCGTGCTGTTACATATCTAACAAAGATAAGCAGCGAAAGTAACCAAATGAGAAAACTCAAGAAAATCATGGCGCATATGTGTACGCTGGGCAATCCGCAGAACGAAAGGCCTTGATGGCTCCCGTCACATTGAAGGTTGAGTAGAAACCGCTGTTCACTGTTTTCCACGACCCGGTTGACTGCGCCTTGATGTGGCACAGTTCTCGCATGGCAACATCAAACGGAAACCTTGAAAATCGGGAATTGTCAGTGAATCTTTTTTCCTGGTATCCTGTTTCCAGAACATAAGCTGAGTTAGACACTTGTAATGAGTTTCTCTACTTTTGAATGGAACACAAGCTTTCTCACCGTATGATGCCCTGCAACGCTTGACTTCTTCCGGACTGAGCACAATAAACTCAGCATCCGCCGGCATTTGACCGAAAGACAGCGAAAGCTCCCTCAAGATATTCTGCCGCTGCTCGATCGGCTTATCAGTAAATGTCGAACTGTCCTTCCGAGGCGAGGCGAGAGACCGTCCATTACGGCCCTTTCCCGTGCCTTTCACCTCTTGGCGCAAATACTCTCGGTGTTTCTCGCGGACAGCCTCGACGTGTTTACGAATTGTTTCGAGTTCGCGCTTCATGCGATCAATTTTATCGATTTCAAATAACCGATCGGCACGTCTCACTGCTTGCAGCCACGGCGCCTCAAGCGCAGGGTCCACGTATGATGCGGTGCTCATAATACCATGCTGAGCCTTAAACGCCTGGCGGGCAGTTGCGAGGAATTTCTCGAACTCAACCATGTGGTGATGGTATTTCTTTCTCCCAGCTTCTTTCAGATGATCCATAATAAACTGAATGTGAGTCATCTCTCCTTGTCGCCGTGGAGCCTCATCTTGCGGAGGTAGACTAGGGGATTCAAGAATCGATTCTTTCCAAGCAGGGCCACGCCCTAACAACACCGCACTGCTTAGCCACCCTGGGTTCTGATAAGCTGACGCTCCATACCTTGGTATGACAGACGATCCTTCTTCAAGATGTCTGGCTTCACGGTTTTCCCTGTCTTGCTGCTGTCCAACACAGCACAGAACCTTGGGGATGAAGGCTAAGGTGAGGGCAAGCGAGAAAGCGGCCATTTAGTAAACGTACATGTAAGCCAGGCGCCAAGCTTCGTCATGCTCATAACCAAACTTGTAAACCGCTGTGTCGTGCCAGTTAGAGTATTGACCAACAAGGGACGCATCGTTTAGGGCGGCCAACAAATAGTCTTGAAGGCTTTCAATCATTGCGATAGGCATGTCGTGCTGGTCCTTGTGTTTTCCGAGGAATTCGTTTACGGTCATGGTGTCTCTCTCGAAAGCGTCGTCAATGTCAGGCGGAGGATCCGCAAATTTATCATCGGGTTTTCGGAATGCCTTTACAATACTTGGCTCCCAGATGACATGGGCCGTGTCTGTGATTATGGGTGATCGATCGATTTTCAACAGCACATTGAATGGATGTCTTACCACCGTCGTAATCTCCACCACCAAGCATCGATGCAAGGGAGCGTTCGCCTCGAACACTGAAGATGATGACATCGCGATACTTGCGGAGCTCATCTCGCCAAACAGCCCGTACCTAGCTAAAATGAGACGCATGTATGCAGGTGATAATATGGCATCACCTTCTGTACATCAGACGGGACACGGCAAGGATGTCTTGTGACCTAACGTCGCCAGTCTGTCAATGCTACCCTGGACCACACGATGGCTGACCTCACCAGTACGTCTCCTAGGAGATGATCGCTTATTAGGTCATCTTGACCGACTATGTTTTCAGAGGTTTTGAGGAATATTTCTCCTGCCTCCAGGACATTACATGGGTCTAATGACTGAAAGATTAGTTGATAACTATATTTTCGATAAGGAGACCGACCGGGCACAATCCATGCTTCTGCTGAACGAGGTACCACAATCTTATATTTTTCAATATAAGAATTCAGGGCCTGGGAGGTGTCATTGCAATATATGAAAAACGATAATGCATCGTACAAGACTCTACATTCATCCACTCACCTTTTTGAAGACCTCTTTGAGCTTCATAGCGAGTATACCGCACGATTGGGGTTGAAAACCTGAGTCTAGTAATACCATGGCTGTTTCTGCAAGAGAAGAAGGACAGCCAGAAAATTCGTCGGGCCACCACGCCTTGGAACGTATCGGTATGTCCACAGCATCCTCGTCGTCGTCTTGTTCCTCGTCATCCTTGTCCCTGGAGCCAAATCCGAGAACCCTAGACGACCCTGCTGCCTCCCTGGACATCCGCGAACGAATGACGCTGCCATTCACACCAGCAATGATAGCCCATAAATTCTGCATGGCATATTGTCCAGACCATTGAGTCAAGCTTGCGGCTATACCTTGTAGCCCGTCATTCATCAATCCTTCGAATACATCGTACGTAACCCCGTTTTGCGCCAGGTTCACAATGATTTCGGTAGATAGTCGTGCTGGGTGCTTGAGCTGAGACCTGCGAAGGACGTCTAGTATAAGATGCGCTCGGTCACGTCTGAGATTCGCGTCATATACTATCTTCGTTTGTGACGGTCTAATCCATACTCGAAACGGTTCGTCGGGTGAGCCATTGTCCTCAGGATGCAGTAAAAGTAAGCCCTTGAGTAAGGGAGGATACAAATCTCAACCAGTGCCATTTCAAGTATAAATCATACCTTTGCTCCTCCGAGACGATACTGAATCGCACATGGGACGAGATCCCAATTGAACTTATATTTGGTTTGTATCAAAGTCGCCATATTTGTGTATCCTTCGCCGTCCGTCATGACATCTTTCGATTCAGGTTTTCGTCCAGCTTCTAGTGCCGCAAGACCTGCAGGCGAATCTGACAAACACATAAGTCGGCTGTACGACATACAGGAAGCGAACGCCAACAGAGGTCATTCATTTCATTATAATTTTCAGCCGATATTTCCACCCCTGGTGCTGAGTTTGATAAGCCGAGAGCCATCCGCGCACACCACTTTGCAAGTGACTTAGCAGAAAGGATGTCAGCATTGTATATGAACGCTCAAAAGAACGTGTTCTTACCTGGCTTTTGTTAATGGCCATTGGATTATGCCACTCCAGGAAATCAGCCAAAAAAATTCTGTCACAATGAAGGTCTGGCTGAATGCGTCCAGAGATATAGATAGATGGGAGCTCGAACAAGAAGACGCTATGATCCTTCGCATAGAAGGCTCGGAAAACCCGTCCGTGTATAACAAAGTTATTTTTGAAAAACATGAGCAGACCTTCAAAGACTACAGTCAGCCAGTTAAATGCCATCGACGCGCGTGACTTAACCATTGTTCCGTTGGTAGAAAACTGACTCCGGAATTCTAACCCTCAGGAATCGACGACTACCCCATCGTCGCATAAAGCGAGTGGAAGCGCTAAGCTCTGCCGCTTCAAGTTCAATGTGATATCGTGGCACGCTGCTTAATATATTCCAAGATTGCTCCTGGCGTAGCCTGGCGATAAAGGCTATTTTGCCACCATACCAGTCATCTTGGAGGCCATTACAACCGAGGCCACTCAAAGGGTTCTCGTTAAGCGCTGCTTCCTCTTTGTCAAGTTCAGCCCAAGGCAACTTGAACACGAAGGATTGAGGACAGCAACCAAAGCAGTCTGAGAGCGAACCGTACCCTTGTATTTAGCTCCCTTTCAAATGCTTCTTCGTATGTTCGACGATAACGACCGTCCCCTTTCTGTGGGCGAAGAAGCTGTTCGACCAGAGGCGCCGCAACAGCATTGGGTCCAGCTAGGTCTTTGATGACGTCTACTGGAATATCTTCATACCGAAGCTTTTGAGAAGACACGAGCCGAGCAATCTCCCACTGAGCTCCCCAAGAAAGCTGGTGTTTATTGAAGAATGACTGGTGCCTGTCACTGTGGGCAATGATAATTAACGGGGGTTCTGGTGCAGAACTTGAATCTTGCAAGAATACGTCGGAATTTTCGGACGTGTGGAACGACCTTACTGAAATATCCTCCCCCCATGGCCCTTCGTGTTTGCGACGTTGCGCAGGCCCTTGAGCGACAAAGGGGTCGTCAAGTTCACTTAATGATCGCTTTCCAAGACAGTAAGTCCGGTTGCTACTGTCCGGATGTAGACTGCGAACCTCCACATGTCCAAGGCCAGAGGGATGTTTTAGGCCGGCCACATCGATTCTGATAGGCTCATCGCCGCGGCGCCAAGAGCTCTGCACCTCTTCGATTTCTGATATGGCGTCAAAGTGCTGTGAGCCAGGTCCTCACTTCTGATTTGCTCACCATGCGCGAGTAGCTTTGCTTCCGCATCATCTATGTCGCGAATGGCGCTCTCGTCAGGAGTGAGCATTCCCTCCCATAATTGAGACGAGCCCTATATTAACAATGTTGCTGTTGGGGAACGAGAGTGACGATACATGACACACCCGTGAAAGTTGGGAATGTATAGAGCTGATCGATGTTGCTCTCTTCAACTTGCCATCTCCTGGAACATCGAGGATTTCTTTGGTTAAAAGTGGACCGTCTTAGCTCGGTCATATCAGATTATTTTCGTGGTTTATCGCACCGTATCGATCTGGGTTGTACTCGGCTTCGTCTTCCGACATAGCTGTTCGGTTTTAGTACTAGTTTCGTTTTTCCAGCAAAGAAATACTCAGCACTTTCAAAGTAGCCACTGTCATCGCGTACTGGCTTGGGCATGGTTGCGGCCTGTTGTGGTGGAAGTGGCACTTAAAGAAGTTGTTTAGCCACTGGCTACTCCCATGAAGCAGAAGAGTCAATATACCAGGCTAATCATGACGTGCGGCTCAACATTTATACATGGCAGCTGAACGGAGATGAACCGAATTCTCTTTAATATAGTGAAGACGCCGTACAAGGCACCATTACAAGATAAGGTGACACAAATGGTACTCGTAAGGATGTAATCGGGAGCAGAAATAATACTAACAAGAACCAAAACCAGGCAATACAGGCCAATCGGAAAGGTATCAGATGCACGACTGGCTATTGAAGTCTGCCAAACTATCGGCTATATCGACCGTTCTTGGAAGAAGAGGAGGGAACACCATTGGCCTTTGCATTCGAGCCTGGCCGCTTCTTGGAGGACGAAGAGGCGCCATCTGTTGAAGTTCTAGGTGTTGATGCATTGTTCTCTTTGACAACCATCTTGGCGTGAATCTCTTCCAGTTTTGCTGCCTTGACTTTCTTGGGCCAAAAAAGCGTGACAAAACTACCCGGAAAGTCGTAAGCACCATCATAAATGAGGGTTCTAGAGGTTCGACTCACGCCCAGAGGTGACGACGCCATCGAACAACATCTTCGCCTGAACGTTGCTTGACTTCCAGTACTTCCTGGATCCGACGGCCGATCGCTGCTAGCGAGTCTTTAAGAATGGCTACTTTTTCCTCTCGCGGCATGTCGCCACCAGACAGTTTGAGTTGTTTCTGGCAAAGATTATTCAATCAAGTATACAGCATCACACAGCACAGATACCCACGAGGTGCTTCTTGACTGAACGCAACTCATTTTTGGTGGCATTTTCGTCCATAGATGGACTGGTGTCAAGACATCAGTATGTGACGACGTGCTCCGAACTGCAAATTTACCATTCATCCTCGGAAGACGAGTCCGTAAATGTAGGCGTTGGTCGCCGCTTCTTTTTTCTAGGGCCACCATCATCCGCTGCTGCCGCCAGCGGGCTCTCGGCTCGGCGTTTATAGCCTGATGAAGGTCCCGCAACGGGTGGTGACATTGACAGGTTGTACTGCCCCTTCGATTTCAGCGTAGACTCGTACGACTTGAATTTTTCAAAGTGTTCTCGAATCAGGCCTAAGAGGAAATCTCCACGGCGAACAAGGTGAATAGCGTTCGGGATGGGCTTGCTGGCTGCATCCTCCCCTTTCTTACTCTCATCTAAGAAGAACTTGTCCGAGAGTCCGAGCTTTGGATCCTGAGCGATCTTCTCCCAGCTGCCAAAGCCGTGCAAGAACGCACCAACCAAAAGCATGGCATCCTCACGAGGACCCCACCGTCCGGACCAGTTAAGAGTGGGACGAATATTTTCTACGGGGATGGACCACGAGTACACATCATCCAGGTCCTTCAACTGCTCGTAAAGAACCTTGAGATCCCGAGTCCGTGAAAGTAAGGTCTCGGCATTGATGTTACCGACGTTACGGAAGGTCACTAAAACAGCCTTACTCTTCTGTGCTGGAGTAAGGGTCTGACCAGATGCCGCCTTGGCTTTCTTCTCTGCTTCGTTAGCCTTCACGGCTTGTTCGCAGGTCTCAACAATGTCGTCAGCGATGTCTATCATCATCCCTTTATTCTTGTCCTGAAGCTTGGCATCGTGGACCTACAGCCAACACGATGAGCCTCTTCGATAAAAAACTAAAGTTGCCAATAAAAACTTACAATAACGTCGTACCGCTGACGAATGTCGCCCCATTTCTGAAGACTTCGAACAAGAACGCGCACGTCCCGTTCCTTCATCTCCATCGCCTTCTGAGCTGCCGACTTCCTCTGTGGACCCGGGGCTTTAGCTTTCTTCGCTGTGGCAGTCGTGGGAGGCTGCTCTACATCCATGCCCTCATATGAGACCTGAGGCTGGTTGCGTTTCCTTGATTGTTGTCCCTCCTGATCAGCCTCCTTATCCCTCTCCTCTTTTTCCAACTTTTCACGCTCGTCTGCGGGAATGATATCCTCCCAGCTCATATCGTTCTTGACATCGCTAACAGCCGCAAATTGTTGCAGGAACCCTTCTCCACCAAGTGAGGCTCCGGCCGATTCAGCTCCGGTGGCGATCGTCTCATGGTCTTCAGCAACCTTGAGGATCTCGTCAAGATCCATCTCATCGAGCTTCTTGTTCTGCGTGCTGTCATCCTTATTGAACCTTGAGTATAACAGCGCGTTAGCCGTGTGCAGCTAATAAAACGGAACCAAATAGACTCACATCTTTTGTGCACCGTACTTGAGTACGGCAGTCAACTCATCCTTGCTCAAGTTCTCGGGTTTAGCATTGTTGTCCCTGCCGTTCGTGGGAGCCTTAGAGCTGAAATGCGCTTGACTGGTGTCCATTTGGTTGATGACTGCAATATGAAATGTTAATGACAAAGGACACGCAGAGTTACGACGGTGACGAACTTGCATATTCCAGCACCATCTTCTTCTTTGCGCGTTCCAGTACATCTTCCTCCATGGTATCCTTGCTGACAAACCGATAGACGTTGACGTGCGACTTCTGGCCAATACGATGAGCACGAGCCATGGCTTGTAGGTCATTTTGGGGGTTCCAATCGCTCTGCACTCGAAGATGAGCGGACGTAGGGTTCTAAAACGATTTCCAATACGCACGTCAAAAATGATGACTGTATCGGCTGTTTCTAGATTGATTCCAAGTCCGCCAGCACGCGTTGAAAGAAGAAAGGCAAAGTCTGGTGATCCTGGCGCGTTAAAGTGCGCGATGGACTTTTTCCGGACGTCAGACGCGACAGTACCTGAAACAAGTAAGTATATTATCTCATAGCGATTGGAAATTATTTACCATCTAATCTTTGATGCATATAGCCTCTTAGTGACATATAGTCGCTAAGAATATCCAGCATGCGGACCATCTGGCTGAAGATGAGGACACGATGCCCGTCGGCCTTGAGCTTGGTTAGAAGTTTATCAAGTAACACCATCTTTCCGCTGCTCATCACGAGGCCCTTGAGCGTTTCCTCAACGTTGTCTGATCGGACTTCAGCCCCATCGAACAGATACGGATGATTAGCAGCCTTCTTGAGCTCCATAGCTGCGGTGAAATCAGCTGCAGGTCTGGCATATTGAGGACCTAAAAGATCTCACCAATGTTGAGTAAGCTGATGTTGTTGTTACCCTGCGCGCTCTTCATCAGACCTTGGTAGTTCTAACGTAATGTAAGTCTATGATGTTGTCGGAGAGAAGGATGTGGAAGCAGACCTTTGTGAGGATGTTCTTGTAGAAAAGCGTTTGGAGAGCACTCATCTCAACCCTAAGGATGCGCTCGCTCTTAGTAGGCAAGGACTTGACCACATCCCGCTTCAAACGCCGGAGCATTAAAGACTCCACTTGTTTATGAAGCTCCTTGATCTTGACCTCGTGGTCGGAATCATTCAGGTCGAACTCATTTGAAAGTGTGACTTAAATCCGTTGTAAGCCGTATGATAATTTGAGACAAATGACCACTTACACTTTTCGGGCATCAAGAAATGCATGAGAGAAAGTAACTCTGCCAAGCCAGAACTTAATGATAGATCGCCAGTATCAGCCACATGGCGCACCTTTAACATTGTTCTGCAAGGGCGTGCCCGTGATGAGCAACTTTGAAGCCGCGTAGAAGGATTTTAGAGCCTCATAAAGCTGGCTTTCAGAGTTCTTGAGTCGGTGAGCCTCGTCAACGGCCAGGACCTGCCACCTAATTGCACCGAGTTCCTGAGCGTCCCGTAATGTCAACTCATACGTTGTCAACAGCACGTTAAACCTGAGTTTTTTATACTTGGGCGCTTCTCCAAACTCGTACTGTCGGATGGTTTCGCGGGCCACGGCGTTGCCACTGTAGCAAATGACACTAAGATCCGGCGCCCACGCCGCAAACTGGGCTTGCCATGCGGTGATAGTCGACAAGGGGACAATGACAAGGAATGGACCGAATTGGCTGTGGGTGTGGAAAAGGTACGAGAGGAAAGCAACTGTCTGCACTGTCTTGCCAAGACCCATTTCATCTGCAAGGATGCCATTGTGACCCTTGGCCCATATGTAGGCGAGCCAGTTGAGTCCAGTGAGCTGGAAATCTTTGAGTTCGCCCCCGGTGCAAGTAAGGTATTCCGGGTCGGCTTTGATTTGTTCAAATGTTGGACGTTTGTCGCGGGTGTACAAAGTCGAACGATAGGGAAATTCGGCGCGCTGCTCACGGGTATGATAGGCTTCGACCTGGGTACGAGCGATGGGCCGGATCTCGTCCTGATGTTCCCAAGTACCTTGATCGTAGTTGAGGTTCTGCCACTTGACAAAATATTCTACACGACCGTCGATCTCGCGCTGGCTAACAATGCGTTCGACGACCTTGTATGTCTCGAGGTCCTGCTTCTCACGTTCCTTGTCGATCTGGATAGCCTCGAGGTCTTCCCGGGAGACGCCAGGTGCACTGAGCCGGGACTGGTATATCTTATAAGCTTTTATGTAGTTGTCGACGCGCTTCAGGCCCTTGTAACGCTTCAGGAACTCGTACGTCTCATCAGTGTTGTGGAGATGAGAAAATCCTTTCCACTTGATATGGAAACGCTATCAAGGAGGGAGCTAAATCGGCGTGGCAAGCCCAATGAATTGCCAGGACACTTACGATGTTGTCGTGCCAGACATCCTCTAAGTCGCTTTCCCTGCCTTCATCTCGCATGTGTGATAGCACCGCCTCAATTTCGTGGTCTTCTTCAAACTGTCCATAGTCCACCTCTGGGTTGTAGTAGCCTTGGTCGTCCTCGTAGAACATGGACATATCTTCTGCATCCTCGCGATAATTGGGAACCTTGCTGCCGCGACTGGTGAGACGGACATCGGGCTCATGGCTGCTATACCCATTGGGGCGAGGACCCGAGCGACGCTTCTTGCGAGCACGACCTCCATAGTCAGAGTCGGAGTCGGATGCGGATGCACGCTGTAGTGGTGGGAGGGCTGGAATGGAAGGGCAATCAGAGGGGGCAAACAGCCAGGGAGGAAGCGGACAGACATTTTGGTTTGGTTGGTTTCTTCCGTTTGTTAGATGCCCTCTTCCTTGCGAACTCTTCATCGGCATACGAACCATCCTCATCGGAAGACTTAGATTGGTCGTCGTAGCCCTGTGGCCTGTGTGAGCGCCGGCGGGACAGGAAGAGGAGTACTCACGGAATTGACTGAACCGTTGTCTCTGCTTCTACTCTGTATATAACCACTACCATGAACGAGGGCGAAAAGGAATGAAGAGAGGACTGACGGATCGTCTGAGACCATAGAGGCTGGGATTTGCCTGGGCCTCTGAGATGGCGCTTGTGGAGGGCTGTAGAACGGGCTCCTCGTCGTCTTCGTCGTCATCAGATGCAGCGTTGACGAATTCTCCATCCGCGTCGGCATCGGCATCGAGGTCGGTGTCGCGATGAGGAGAGGTGTGTGGCACATCGTTGATGTTGTCGCCGGTGGAGGCAGCGGTGAGGGCGTCCTCGGAGTCAGAGACGTCCATGTCGCTACCCTGTCTGCCGTTGTGGGGAGGGAGGGGGTTGTGGAAGTGGGCCAATTCCTTCATGTGCGGTGGTGGAGGTGGAGGGCAAAGGGTGGTTGATGTCTGAAGCGGTCACCGTGCGAAGACCTTGTGCGGCGCTGCGTAGTTGGCGCCATCGCCGTCCACATCGCCACCCCAACAACAAATTGTGGATTCTTTGAAAAAAGCCATGTGCCCACTAGACTGCTCATTGTTTTCTGGTTTGTAGGTACATGATAATATCTACAGCCGACGCGGAGAAAATGGGCCAAATTTTGCACAATCAGCGCGCTCAATCTGGATTCTTGGTCGTCAACGCCACGCACGTCTCTTGGATTGGGCACATCACTATCCCGCGGCGAGCTAGCTGCCGGGCTCAATGATTAGATGTTTTATACTATACGCCCAAGCCGAACATCCCCCTATCGCCCACATCGTCACCTTCTCGGCGCTCTTCGAGGGCTATCCACTCTCGGCGTCGTCTCCATAGATCCAACAGAAGGCCTTTCCTTTCGCAATTCTGACATCGACGTTCCCGTGCTCATGTCCCTGGCACCGTGCTCGATTAAGCCCTCTGCCCACCGTGGCCCCCAATGACCATGCGTTCAATTTCTCCCACCGCGCCGGACGCCGGCCTCCACCGTGTGAAGCCCTGCAATCCGTTCTCGACACGTGCACGCTCCCTCTGGCAGCTCTCCTCGCCTCATTAGCGCGAGTCCACTTCGTCTCTCGCCTACGACACGGCGAACACATGCTCTGATGCCGGTCGAGAAGAACGGCTGCTCTGTTCCTGCACGTAATCAATTCTCACTCTTCGGCTGATAGCGACGTTCTAACACAGATCGTCCCAATGTCATCTTCCCGCGGTCCCATGTCGCCCTTCCGTTCTCTACGCAAGGAACGAGTCGTGCGGCCCAACGAACGTGAATGATGAATACACCTCTCGCTGACAGGACGTATCAGAATGCAGTCTCGTGATTATCAGCAGGGTCGGGCACATATGAATGCACAGTCGCATAAGATAGCTACCGCCCAGGCCCCGAGCGTTATAGTCAGCAAGGTCAACTCCAAGGAGAGCAAGGCTGTTCGTGGCCAACGCAGCCATGCTTCCTCGTACTTTGAGTAGTAATGCCTCCTTTTCGTTTACAAGCTACAGCACGCCAAACAGCTAGTCATTAAGACATCTTCTCAATGATGGCAGCAGTATACGTTACTAATGATAGTGCGGGAGAGGATGCTTGCTGACGCATATTAGATGATGCAGCCATGGACAGCTATAAGCATCGCAGGGACCAGCGAGCAGTCCCTGGTGACAGGATCGTGGTACAGAGCTGAGATCGCATGTCGTTGCATGACATGGCTTCGCAGGCCCAGTCACTTCCACGTCTTGCCCCTGAAATATCTCGACGTTCCATTGGAGCTGGGTACAGATGAGCTGGCCCTCCCTGGTTCCTCCACTCGTTTACCGTTACGCTGGCTGTTCTGACCATTCCTAACAATATAGGGGAATGAGACCTCCGTTGCATATCTTGTGATCAGCAGGGTAAGACTTGAAGGCCTCCATGTGTGTATCTAGTCGGTCTTCGGCTTTGCATGTGCATACTCATTTGCTGTTTATCCAAGAATATGCAGTTGCTGACACGCACAAGACGGTTGTGTGGGCGTTCATGCGTACATGTAAAGGTGTGTTACACTAGGCATTTCCCAGGAAATGGCAAAGGGCACCAAGACTTGTTGAAGGCGATGCCATATTTAGTGTGGCGACAGGCAAGATGGGCGTATCGCAGACCCCAGTGGCTTGAATTGTGACCGTGAACACATCATTGACACTGCCAGTACGAGCAGTCTCATTGGAATCCATGCCACATGCCAAAGCGCGGAGCTTCGTACGATGAGCTTGTCAATGTTTGCATCGTTTTCGATCCCAAGCACGTGCAGGTCCTTCAATGGACACCAGTACTTCGAGCCTGTTCGGCGAGGCGTCGCACCAGCCAGAGACAGTTTTGGTCGTACAATAGACTCCTCTGGCCGTCAATTTGCCCGTATCCCAAGGAGATCTCCGGTCGAGCTGGCAGGCAGCTGCGTGCAAGACACATACTTGACGGAAGCACCAAGAACAGAATTATGTCCTCTTCATTTGACGGACGACATCTGAGGCTCAGAGCAGCGATGGGCGATGTCAGGGCGTGAACCAGGGTCTTCATATAGAGATTGTAGGGATTAGGTTTGACCACCTCCAATAGTCGAAGGCAATGAAGAAGGATATCTGAATGAGAGGCAAAGCGAAAGCCCACCAGGCATGAGGGGAATCTTCGAGGCCTAAGTGTCCACCATTCGAGCAGGAAGCAGCCACAGCTGAGTCCTCCCTCAGGCAAATCTCCAAGCAGCAACCTGCGGCGTTGCCTAGACTGAACGGGTTTTCGAGGATGATATCGTATGCTCGCGACAGACCACGCGCCTCATGCCAGCTGGTGGCACCCGTGACTGAGTCGCCACACTAGCATGCCATAGATCGAGTGAAACAGCATCTATCGGAGAGATAGGTCTGCCCACGCCCCGAGGCTAAATTCACGTATAGTTCTGGGTCCAAGCTTCAAGTCTGGGATGAGCTTGAAAAGGTAGGAGAAGAAGGTCTGCCGCGGAAGCAAATTTGATCCCGTCATGAGCAAAAAACGAACCTCCAAGATCGGCTCACGGGCTTCCGCGACTGTCAAGGACGCAGCTACAGTTAACAAGCGAAAAGCCAAAAAATGGTCGAAAGACAAGACGCAACAAAAACAAAAGGAGCTTGACGATCAAGTCAATGCAGTCTTTGCCGTGGGTCTCATATTCCTCTAGGATCATTGCTGTGATTCTGATGATGTATATAGGCCATCCAGCCAGTAACTCAGTTGCCTATGTCGTCAGATCGACCCCTGGACGATGTTGTTGCTGTTAAAGCTTTGGAGGAGTCACTTCGAGGATTATAGTTATCGATACCATCTTCCGAAGCAGGTGAGAAGATTTATTGCACAACACGCCAAGAGTTTGCATGTCATTTAACCGAGCCCTTCTAGCTCACCCTTTCTGTCGAGCAGCCATGGCACTTCCATTCGAAGCAGGTGGACTTCGTCGGAATCTGGTGTCGAGGCTTCCTCCCATATGCAACCCTAAAGCCGCCGGAGAACTTGAACGCGTGAGCCGAGGACCACAGAATATCAACCTCGTCTCCAATGACATTAATTCATGACCACATCACGTTCGTAGATTCATGTCAGACTACCTAAACGTACATGATAGGTGTAATAAATTGGACACAGCAAATTGGAGAAGACCACGGAGCCAACCCGGGCAATATCAGTGTGGTCAGTGATTGGGAATCCGTCCTGGGAGTGTGAGTGAGCGGTCCGCGAGGCTTTGGCATGTATCCGATTGTTGACATGGTGGACAAGGCCAAGTCGCCGGGACGAGGTCGTGAGAGGATATTAGAGTGTAGCATGTCCGAATGAGAAAGGCGAAACATTCAAAAAAAAAACTTGAATACAAGATAGTAGAAACATGCAGTTCCAAGGTATAGATTCTCTATGAGATATCTTCCCAGTTGGGTCGCGGGGCGGTAATTGACAGTTTGCCCATGTCTTTCCGTTGTCGTAAGTTCTTTACCTCAGTGTTGACAAGGTCTCTTAGCCGTTCCAGGTCGATGCTTCGTTCCGCCTTAGAGCCCATAAGAAGATTGCGCCAAATGCCAGCCGTTGCCACAGAATTGTCAATTCCAAGTTGCATTGGTCGATGTATCCGGACCATTCTCTGGGCTAGATGGTCAGGACTGGGATACATGGCATGGGGCCACGCGATGCGGATGGCGAACCACCACCCGAGAGGCTACGCAAAATAATACTCATCATCTACATTGCTGGAATTTCGAAGATACAACTTACTCGGCCATCAGGCAACGACCTCTCAGGATAACTGTCATAGGTGGTCAAAGTGCCGTCAGGCAAAGAAAACCTAAGGGAATAGTCAACATTAAGTAGCAAAATGTCAATTGTATGGTTGTGTGTACCTGTGAGCAACCCAGTGGTTCTCCTCACGCCTATGCTTGCAGAGGACAAGTAATAGGCGCGGCATACCATCCAGACCGAATGGAGTCCACATGTCACGAAGCATGCCGCAGGCATCACCATGTCGGCCATTATAAACTGCACTGTTAATTGCATCGGCAACATTGGGAGGAATGAAAAGTCGGTCAATTCTCATCGGTGGGTGATCCGTTAACCGCGCTCGAACATAACGCTTATAGGTCTGGGTGGACCAAATGCTCAACGCCACTTCATCTACCTGGTGGCCGCGTGTAGTGCTATTGAGTGCCTGGTCAAGCTCAGACATTGGCCATACGATTGCCCAATTGAGGAGTCGTTGATGAATGCGCTGCCACGGCGGCGGACTTGGAGGTTCGGATCCAGGCCATTCACCAGCATGTGCATATGGCTGTACACCAGAATCACGATTTTCAATGGGAATGGGGGGTAGTGGCGGCGAAGCTTTTCGGTCGATGTCGTAGTGGCGCAGTTCGGAGCTAGTGCCCTCGGTATCGGGAATCTCTGGCATCGCTTCTGACTCGGCTAGAAGAGGCTGCTGACCTGGATCTTCGTCCTGCTGAATCTCCCAAGTGCGATGAGAGTGTTCTGACCGGGTGGAAGGTTTGACTCGTAACTTGTAGATCTCTTCTTCGAGGATTTGCTGACCCGGCGAATCGTCGCGCTCTGATGCAGAGTTCAACAAACGATTCAGCGCGCGCCGGGATTTGACCTCCCGGTCTTGAGTTGGAGGCGTATTATTGGCGGACTCACGGAGTCTCGTGCCCGTCTCGTAATCTTCTGGGTAATCCTCGTCCTCCAGCCCCTCCTCAATATGCTCAGAACCGTCGTGGTGATGTTCGGATGCTCCCATCGTGTGTCCTCTCTCTGAATCACCACGTGTGAACTCGGTTTCGCCCGGATGGAGCTCAGACTCCTCGAGTACGGTACCGGTGCGGCCAGGCGTGTTGATCGGGACGGTGACTGTGATAGGGCTAGCACCATCGATATCATTGGTGACACTGGTACCACCACGACGATTATGAGGAGGTCGGAGAGTACCTTCGCCATCCAGCGGGGACTCTGATGGAGCGTAAGATCGACTCGATTGTTTCTTTCGTTCAAGACTTTCTAGTCGCTCGCGGGTTTCTTGCATTATCATAATCATGTCCTTCGCCCATGCAGGAGGATCCTGTAACATCGCAGAATTTAACAACGGAGTGATGATCTTGCCTTTACAAATTACCTGCTGATCTTGATGCATAGGAACGACGACGACGCGATCTGGGGTTTGCGGAGGTTCGATTTGCTGCTGTTGCTGCTGGTGATGATGGTGATGCAGATGGCTTTGCAGACTGCCGCCGTGACTCCCATAGTGGCGCAGCTATATCAAAGTTCAGCGACTTTCAAGAGGCATAATGGAGAACAGGACGAACGGCCTCATTCTCATGTTTCAAACCAAGCTTTTTTACCCTCCCACGAATAGCCTTGCGGACAGCCCTCTTAACTACATCGTGAGTGTACTCGTCGTCTGCAGCATGGAGTAGGACACATAGGTCCTCGTCGTGAAAACTTGAGTTGTGTACTTCGGCCGCTAAAGCACTCGGCGTGACGGTGAATGACGTCCTTGGCGTGCGCACAAGTACATCGTCAATAATCTGCTGCTCATAAGCATTCAGTGCATCGGGAGATTGCGGACGAGATTGAGTTGGCGTTTCTCCTCCATATTCATGGTAGTGATGATTATGGTTGTGATGTGCAAAGGCCGAGTGAATACTCTGTGGATGGCCATGAGGATTGGAAGGGGTAGGGGAGATGGCACGACCGCGAACAGCCGCGTGCATAAGATCGTCGGCTGTGGGGACTGATCCATGAGGGGATTGCATGCGACCAAGACGGGACGACGAACGGTGGCTCCCAGGAGGATGAGCTTGGAGATGCTGCGTAAGTGGATGAAGTGACGGCGTTGCTGGCACTTGGATCTGACCGCCACCGCCTTGCTGCGATGTAGCATATTTAGATCCCCCATAATTAGTGC
This sequence comes from Ramaria cf. rubripermanens, assembly GCA_003316465.1. Taxonomy (NCBI): domain Eukaryota; kingdom Fungi; phylum Basidiomycota; class Agaricomycetes; order Gomphales; family Gomphaceae; genus Ramaria; species Ramaria cf. rubripermanens. The sequence goes on from QFFB01000920.1 coordinate 18,296, forward strand.
CGCCACCACCAACAAGCGAAGCGGGAGCTCCTGGGTGATTAGACATGGGATGAAGAGACGGTTCCCGGCGCTCAGATGGCGTCGGCTCTCCTGCTAGGGCAGAGCCGTGGGCAGAAGGGGCATGGTGAGAGGGAGCAAGATGAGAGGGCGCATGGTTAGAGGGAGTATAGTGAGAGGGAGCATGGTGAGAAGGAGCGTGCTGAGAGGGGGCATGATGAGAGGGAGCATGGTGAGTGGGTTCATTTACAGATGGCGCCTTGGATACAACAGTGGGTGCTTTAGATGGAGCATGCTGGGACGGCGCGCATTGTGATGCCGCGTGCTGTGAAGGCACATGGGATGGCGCGCGGTGGGATGCAGCGTGATTAGAAGGCACGTGTAACGGCACTGTTCTCTGAGTAGGCGTCGAGGTGTCAATAGTGCTCTCGATAGATGATGGCAATGCCATTTGGGACGGATGTACAGAGCCTCCCGATCTCGCCGTCACACCATGAGACTTCACACTCTGGGGAGGAGGCGACCGTACGGAAACACGAGACTTGGTCGTTCGGACAGACGCAGGGGATTGAGGTCCATCACGTTCTGATGGATGGTGAGAAGACTTGCTTCTGTGGGACGCAATTTGAGACGGTGCCCGCTAATGGTACGTAATTAGAACGGGTGGTAACAATGAAGCTGAGAAAAATGCGCTCACTGTCTCCACAGGAACCGTTCGTGCGTCTGCATCGTTGGCCGTGTCGGTGTCGCCTTCAGTAGTTTCATGCACCGACTCTATCTTGATAATAGACAACCTGGAAGGCGCTCTGGAATGCTGCTTGGAGCCAGAGTTAGGCAGCGAGGCATCAGGATCAGTTGGAGCCTGAACGTTGATGTTCGGCGTCTGCAACACCGAAGGAAGCGGAATCCTGGCGGCGACAGTTGGGGTATTTTCAGGTTCAGCCGGCTATTAGGAACCCACATAAGGAAAATAATATTTCAGCCAGACGTCATGCACTCACCCTTGGGACATCGAAAGTGCTGGCATCCAGGTTCCCAAAGGATGGAACCGTATCGTGGGACAGATGCTTAGGCGCACGAGACGGGGTATATTCCTCGACATGCTATGACGACCGCTACTGTCACCACAAAAACAAGCTTTAAAATGGTGTGTAGAAGAACATACCACGCTTCTGACGTGAATGCTGCTCCGCCTACTCCGGACAGCTTGTGATCTCTCTTGAATGTTGGACTCGGCTTCCTCGATTTCCGCTACGCCAGCATAATCGACGCCAGACTTACTCGCGGCCAGGTCCTCCAGAATCTTGGCAGAGTTGGGAGAAGATCCCGTACGAGCAGTAGGAGCGTGAGTGTGAACACGATGTTGTTCGAATGCCTCTGGCTGCCAGCTTCGAGGATCTGGCGGTGTAATGTCAGGCTCACTCTGGTCCCGGTCCCTCTCTGGAGGTAAGGGTTCTTCTTCCTGCATCTTTTGGTGCCATATTAGCACTATGAAGATCGAAATATGCGTTATTGATCCAGCGTAAATGAAATCGTTGTCAGCATACCTTTCTCAGAGACAACTGTGAAGCGCATACGAATGAGCAACTCGCGACACCAGCAATGCAATAGCACATAAATGCAGACCTGGAGTCGTAGACCTGAGGAGAATTGGTAGGGAGGTGAACACCTCTTTCTGGGCCATGAGATCTAAGCGCAATCTCTTATAGTAGAGAAAAGTGGAAGACTAGACACGAGGGAGAGGAGGTGAGATACAATTGTGTCGTGCGGATATATTATATGAACAAAGCAAGGAGGCGTGTAGGTGGTGCTGCAGAAAGCGGGAAAGGGCGAGCACAACGAGAACGACTGCGACGCGGTAAACACGAGGCGCGAACTCTCAACCAAACACGGACCACGTGACCCATGTCGATATGAACTCCGAGCCTTATCCTCGTGCATCAGGCCTACTTTGCTTCTCTGCGCTCCCACCACAGCCGCTGTGGTGACTTGTGAGTAAATAATGTTTCGCGAGAATAGCTCACGCCTCCAGCACAATGCGTCTTATCCCGCGAGGTCAGCACAAAACTTTTGACTGATTCCCTAGCAAAATATTATCAATAAGCCTAGTCCTTCCAACCCACAGCGCCCCACTGAAGATGGCCAGGTCACCCCCACTGTCTCCAGCAAAGATCTCGAAAGTCTCCGGGTCGTTCATTTCCAGGTAGTCTATTCTGAGATCTACGTGTGAGGCCTCGGCCTGCTCTTGCTTACTCTTCACAAGCTCCGTTGCCCGCTTGACCGCCTCGTCACGGCCGAGACCCGCACTCCACGCCTTACCACCCTCCTTCAGGGCTTCATAGAGTGTGACAGCAAAAGGAAGCTCCTTGTCGTTGAGAAAGCTGTTCCTGGACGACAGCGCCAAACCTGACGGTGCTCTTGCTGTCGGTACAATGTGCAAGTTCTGTGGCTTAGGATGGGGAACTAGAAGATCTGCGCAGAGCCGACGGAGAAGAAGCGCTTGCTGGATGTCCTTTTGGCCGAAGTATGTGTTTGTGGGCTGCCCAACGAGTCGTCAGCAATTCATATCTAAAGCGAATCACGAATGATTGTTTCACCTCAATGACATTGAAAAGCTTCGTCACTGCGGTTGCAACACCTCGGAAAAAATCTGGTCGACTGCGTCCCTCCATCTGGTGGCTATAACCTTTTATCTCAATGAATGTCCCCTTCTGCAATGCGACATCTCGTTCGATACCATTAGGATACATCTCTGCGACAGATGGGGCAAACACCGCATCTATGGTGCGGGGGGGCGTGTTATCGGCGAAAGATGGAGCGACAGCAAGTTCGGACAATTTAGACAGATCCGTCGGTAGCGTTCGAGGGTATGAATCTAGGTCCTCATGGGGCGCGAACTGGGCTGGATTTACGAAAATTGATACAACGGTAAGGTCATTAGCTCGAAGAGAGTGCTCCACTGTTTCCTCGTCATAATGGCACTATCTGAAGTAGCTAAGGGTGGACCGTACCTAACGAAAAATGACCATGGTGCAGCGCACCCATAGTAGCAACAAAACCGACCGACTTGCCTGATCGTCGCGCTTTCTCGCGCCATTCACGGAACGAGGCGACTGAGTTGAAGACAGATATTGAGGACATTTTCCTGCCGTCGGGTTTGCGTTGCACGAAACGGACACTCCAGGGAAGTAAAGCCGATCGTGCAAACCTTTGCTGCGCAGTGAGAATCATACACTTTCAAGGAAGTGCAGAAGCGACCAAGAAAACTCAATGAACAGAGCTGAGAACGAAAGACGCCCACCGCCAGTTTGAGACCCATAGGCAGTGACTCTCCGCCAGTCATGGGCTACGCTACATACACACTTGCCGCCCCTACTTCAGCGGCCACTGTTATAGGGTTATATCTCCTATTCACAGGTTGATGATATCCTCTTCAACATCCTTTCCGTCTGAGCTGACTTGGCCATTCAGGTTCGGGAGAGTCGTTCAATGTTGGTCGTTTTTTGGAAGAATCGAGCCCATATGCGTGGGCTATGGCTGGGATCGGCTTATGTATAGGATTAAGCGTACTCGGAGCCGGATGGTATGTCAGATGGATGGCCCGTACAACGTTAGTGACGAGTTTGTAGGGGCATATTTGTGACCGGAGCATCAATATTAGGAGGTGGTGTGCGTGCCCCACGTATACGAACAAAAAATCTTATCAGGTGTGTACCTATCTTGCTGTTCGTCTTTTTCTGCAACTGACTGATTTCGTCAGTATCATCTTTTGCGAGGTCGTGGCCATTTATGGCGTCGTACGTGTCTTCTCCAGAGCCCAGTCTCATGCTTACAATTCGTTACATCCCCTCTTTCATGTCAAAGATCATGGCCATTGTGTTCTCCTCCAAAATTGCACGCGTATCCGATTCACAGCTATACACCGCTAACAACTATTACACCGGCTTCTCTCTCTTTTGGAGTGGTCTCACCGTCGGGCTATGCAACCTTCTATGTGGAGTGGCAGTGGGTATTACTGGGTCTAACGCAGCCATTGCGGATGCAGCAGATCCGAACTTGTTCGTCAAGATCTTGGTCGTAGAGGTATTCAGTAGTATCATGGGGTTATTCGGATTGATTGTGGGGCTGCTGGTGGTGAGTTTGGTTGACCACTTTTGCATTGCCTTCGACTCCTTATGTCTGTTCATAGTCGGGGAAAGCCCAACCATTCCAAGCTCAAGTATAGCTTCGGCCCAGTCTTCTCATGTGTACAATCACATTAATACCAAACTGCAGCCTTTCATAATTCAATTAAACATATTAACAGAATCATTTTAATCTTAATAACACTAATTTGAGAATGAGTATGGTATTACAAGGCAACGCTGCTGCGTTAATAATAACAGCAATTAAATTGTTGTGTTATACCACTGCCGTCTCAACGATGAGCAGATTCCTCGAATGGGTTCTCTACATATTCAACTTCTAAAATTTGTATGCAGTCAGCAACTTACAAGCCAAGCCGACTCCTAAGAGACGTACCATCATCATCAGCGTTATTTTTAGAGGGCTGGGCAGATGACCCCAGGGCCACTGGCCGTTTAGGAAGTAGCCCAAGTTTCGCTACACACGGAACGAGGCGTGAGGCTCGACGGAATGATGAACTAATCGGAGCAATATCTCACAAGGGTCGACACTACCAGTAGCAGCACCAGGCGCTGACGGGGATGAAGAGACATTCGGCGTGTATGATGTCACAGATGGTTCCGCACTGGCTGGCTGAGCTGCTGACGACATTGGAGCTTGACTAGATGGGACTATGCAAGAATATATAGTATTGAGCGTCAATAGCTTTAAGTAGAGTACAGCATACCTGGTGTGCCCAAATCGTAGCCATGCACTGAAGCTGGAGGGTTTGGAGTATAGTATGTTTGAGATTGCACAGGTGTATTCCACGAATCCCCACCAGGGAGAGGCTGGGGAGCACCAGATGGTTGTGTTTGCCTAAAGCGACATCAAACATTGGACAGACAGAAAGAACGTGACGTACCCGGCCGAGCCATCAAACTCCTGCATTTTTGCCTTAACTTTGGACAAGAAAGTGCTGAAGGTCTTTTTCCCGGCTGGATCGACATCAATGCCTGAAGACAAGACTCATTAGACAATTCCACGTACTTTCGGCGAATTTCCCCAACTGCTCTTGAAACTGAGTCGCACCATCTCCATCAGTGCGTTGGCGATCGCTAGAATAGGCTTGACCTGTTCGGGGTTGATATGGAGCATATCCAGTGGAGACGCGTCCTTCGCGTGGCCGCCAGGCAGCCTGCTGTTCTGATTCTTCGAGCATGAGACGACGAGCGATTTCCTCGTCGAGTTCAGTTTGAGTCTGTTGTGATCCGAATCGGATAGTCATAGTTAGTCTCTGTGGACATGAGGCGGCTCGCAAAGAGACTCACTACATCAGCACGCTGAGATGAGGTGTACGACGGATCGCTCATCCCTAGAAGCACATCCACTGCCCTATCTTGGTCCCCGGCGACGGATTCTAGAACAGATTGTAGGAGTGATGTATCGAAGTCGGGAAACATGGCAAGGAGTGCAGTAACCTTGGGATCTGCGGGTGGTTCAGGTTGAGTTTGACCGCCGTCGAGAGAAGGAGCGTCGGGAGACGTCTGTGAGTGGTCGGAGGGGGTAGGTATGAGCTGAGAGCTATCGGGGTGAGGTTCTTGAGACTCTGAAGTCATTCTCTCAGTAGTGAGCGAAGGCTGGGAATCTTGAGCAGCCGGCGAAACCTCGTCGGTGGCGGTCATGGTACAAGGTAAGGTGGTAGCTGCGGGCTGTAGCCATGACGTGAGACGAAATTTCAAACCACCACCGGCGTCCACCGCAGGCACGTGACCAGGTGTATCTGCTAATTTTGAGTTCCACTGTTTACTCTAATCCTTTGGCTATTAGCGTTGTAGCTGGGCCAGTATAAATTTCATTGCTCAGTTTTTTTTTCTTTTCTTATCCTCCTTTGCCCAGTCGGTCAGACTTTATGTAAAACCCACACTCCGAGAGACAGGATTATGACGTGGTACCTTTATGTATGGAAATATCGAGGGTGCTTCTCACCAATATCTACTCCAGCTTCCTTCGCCCTTATTGCAAAAAAAAATATGAAAGACTCGGCCCATGCACTTCAATGGCATTGGGTGACTATAGTATTGACTTCATAATGCACGCGCACCGACACGTCCGAGTAGGGTCATTGATCAATATTCAATCTACGATGCACATGTCAATATCCGTGTCCCTTCAATTGTCAATCTCTCTCCCTACTTCCCTAGGGACACATAATATCGTCCAAAAGTGGTACACATTACTGTAAGAATCGTCTTATAAGCAAGTCGCCAGGATCTCCATATCATGCTGCAAGACTGGAAGTCAGAATACCTACTGAATCGCAAAACGAGGCTGGTTGCCAAACGTCAAGTAGTAGAACGTACGTACGTCCTACCGGGACGGTTGTCTCACGGCACGTATCGATAGTACTAAACACTTTTTAGCCGTTTTTGCAACTAGAGCGGCCCTCGCTCTCGCTCGTATCTCTCCATGTACGTGTTTTGACTGCTCTGGCCTCTAACGCTACATTACAGAAGGTCATTATTATCCTGAGGGCAAGCACGAAGGAGCACTGAGTACGAGCTAGGGATCTCTTGTAACATCTGGCATACCACCTAAATTCTAGTCGGTGAAATCGCACCTTCTGAGGGAATCGAACTGCATGACCCTCTACGCTCTAGCGCCTGCCCCTGCCGTTCGCCCCAAAAGGAAGAAAATTAGTGTTTTACCACGTATATACCGGTCACGTCTACCGGCACAGAGTACCACGCGGAGCATCGCCAAAATCGCGTTCTCAAAATACTTTGTCAAGATGCCGACACCCACTCGTGCGGCATGCCGAAAAGATAATAGGCCTAAGGCCTGACTCACTTCTGAAATGTGCAGCTTTTCTACTCTCTCTGAGTACTTGGTACTATTGTCTATCGAGAGTCCAGAAGGTTAAACAGCAGCGAGCTTGAGTAGCTTCCGAGTACCAACAATCTCGAGTTCAATCTAACGAGGTTTGTTGCCTGCTGCTTTCATCAGACTTCCATGCCTCCAACCACGATCGAGGAAATGGACAAAGCTACACAGTTCCAAGATAAATCCCATGAGGGCAAGAGGAAACCAGAGTCATCCCCGACGCAGGGTATTTCCACGAAGCCTGGAGCTGCCAATGAGCCACAGGTTTTACCCCATAATAATGTTCCCGTGGTTTGTGTCTCGTTGATGATGGCAATCTTCTTGGTACGTTACATACCTTACACACCGCCCAAAGGTGTAGACTCATCTGCTCCGCCAAGGCTGCTTTGGATCAAACCATGTATGAACACAAGCAAGGGATATTGTTAACACACTGACAGGCAATGCCGCAGCGTCACGACGGCATTGCCGACCATTGTCGCCCGACTCGGGGGCGGAAAGGACTACGCATGGGTTGGCAGGTGAGTTGATTGTACGGATTCCCTACCCGATTGTATTCTGAGAAAAGCAGTGCTTATCTACTTGCATCTGCTTCGTCGAACCCCCTTTACGGCAAATTGGCGGATGTCATGGGGCGCAAGTTCGTTTTCTACCCGGCGATGTGCTTGTTCCTTGTAAATCTACCAAAAAAATATTCCAATCATACGATGCTAATGCGCTTGTATATGATAGCTTGGTTCCGCATTATGTGGTGCGGCCCAAACGATGAACTGGTTGATCATCTCCCGAGCAATTCAAGGCATGGGCGGTGGCGGTAAGAGCCGTAATGTCCATGATTCTAGTCTTTACTCATTCGGCACATTCTTTCAGGCATATTTCAAATGGTCCAGATCATTATTGCAGATATTTTCAGTCTCGAAGAGTGAGCTTGGCTTTGTGGTCCTGCCCGATTACTAAGATTACATGATATAACCAGTCGAGCAAAGTACGGTGGTTACATTGGTGCTACTTTTGGCGTCGCATCGTGAGTCAATAATATGAACTATCAGGAGTAAATATGACGAAATGGTGGGACAGTATTGCTGGTCCTTTGATTGGAGGGGTAAGTACCACGGCTCCTACATTTTTCTCAATTCTTCCTCTGATATTCAAGCAAAGGCCCTCACAGACCATGTAAGCTGGCGATGGTATGTTAATTAGTCTCGATCCCTCACATTTTCGTGGTTGACTATATTGTAGGTGCTTCTGGGTGAATCTGTGAGTCAAGCACACCATAATTGATTAGCCCTTGATAGTGAGTATACCTTTCAAGGCCCACGGGAGGGGCTGCGACAATCCTTCTGTTTTTCTTCCTCAACCTCAATCCCCATAAGGGCAAGACATTCCGCGAACATGTGCGCCAGTTTGACTTTGTAGGGCTCTTCCTACTGGTCGCTGGCATTATATGCGTCCTTCTCGGATTCAACGAAAGCGAAACGGCCTGTTTGTTCTGATTCCATGTATAATACATCTGTTTAACAGCCTGGCTGGGCATTATAGGGAATTCTCCGGTCACCATTTCACTGCTTGTGGTAGGATTTATCGTACTTGTTATCGGAGGTGTATACGAAGGGTGGACGAAGCGATCCCCAATCATCCCCCCACGGATTTTTAAGGTGTGTCAATTTCGTCACATGCGAGCGTGACTGACCTCTTTCAAGACACGCACAACTGGGATAATTCTCATCACCATATTTTTACACAGCTTCTCGTACTTTGCTGGTGATGTCGTACACCTCATATATATATATATAACTTATATTTCAAACAGCCGCATTCTACTTGCCCTTATATTTTCAAGTCCTTGGCGCATCTGCAACAAGAGCGGGAATACAGTGTGTTTATTCTATATTATGACAAGATCTCACGCCGGGAGTTTTCCCAGGATGCTTTCTTTCGCTTTGGCGACATCATTTATGTCCACAGTAGCAGGGTATGCGGTAACTGGGATGGGAGACTACAGACCCGTGATTTGGTTTTCATGGGTTAGTAAACGCTCTGAATTCCTG
>QFFB01000932.1:0-13133 GCA_003316465.1 Ramaria cf. rubripermanens
AGTATCTAATTATTTATTAATAAAATGAGGAAAGTGATCCACATCCTGATCGGTGATAGTATTCCTCTTTTTGGAATACACTTGGACCCCGATAGTGTCCTTGAGCCTACAGACTAATAGTTTATTGTTCAGTGCTGCTAAGAAACGCATTGCCTTCCAGCTGTATTAACTTGGACTGGTTATTACACGGATTGCAACCAAGGTACAAATATTAAATTATTTCCGGAGTTGTGCTGTAGCATTGTTTAATATTCTTGAAGCCTCATAAACGACACGTTCTGATAGATTGAGGTGTTAGCAATAACACCAAAGTCTTGAAGGGTTCCAAAACAATGCTTCTGGTAACAGCTCAGGGAGGCATGAACAATAAAGGTGGTGAGTTTGAATATACTGTTAAGTTCACAGACGTTACCCAGAACTTTGGAGGTTGTGGACTCGGAGGTCGGACTTCAAAGCAGTACGAGGGGGTAGGGACTTGGCTTCAACTTATGGGTTGCACCGCCTACTATCGTTCGGTCCCTAATTTCAGAGATCGGGGTATTGGAGGTGGCCCAGAGATTTGGATTCAGAGTTATTACTAATAGTATTCTAACTACGGGGGTAGTGATGTGAGAAGACTGGAGGTGGTAACAAGGAAATAAGTTGATATTCGAACTAAAGAACTGGATACAAGATTGGAGGACTATTAATACCTCATGAACTAATTGTATCCTAAGAACATATAACAAGAAGGATATAAGAGGCGTATAACAAGTGGAGTTTGGAATAGGGTCGGAGGTTCGGATCAAATGAGGTACAATTATTCTACTTTGGGTTATGAATGAAAATTATACTTTAAGAGGTAAATAACAAGAACTAAAGCGGAACATAATAGTTACTTTGGGGTTCAGAGGTCCAAAGGTTCGGAGCTTCGGTGTTAGATCTCAGGGATCTAACACTGCCGGAGCATGCAACTCTGCAATAGTTGCAGAACCTACTGCAGGAGGAACAGAAGCAGCCTGTTTCAATCCACAGATGGCATTAGCCTGAGCATGAAGTGCAGCTACCTGGACTCTGAGACTAGAAGATGGTACAGCAGGTGGTTCAGCAGGATTATCATCAGAAGCATGTGATGGTCCTGCAATGGGTTCTTGTTGAAAGGGATCATCTGGATGATTGGGGACATTGGGAGGGATGCAAAATGGTGGAGGTGGTGGAGGAGGCTGGTTCTGGGACCTGATGGCAGTGGCTGCAGCAGCACACTCTCTACGATCAGTGGTAGATTTCAGTTGTCTTACCTGCCTCTCCCTTTCACATGCCACCCGATGATTTCTCTCTGTGGTAGATAGATCCCTGAAAAAATACAGGCATAACATTAAAAGAAGAATAACATAGCTAAATACTTACATTTGCAAACAGAAGCTGTTATGAAAACAGTGGTATGAGGCAATGGAAGCTAAAGATACACAGATAAGTTTGGAGAAATGATAATGGTGATATAAATCAGACTTACATTAAGAAGCAGAGGTTGTGACACTCACACAGAAAAAGTTTACTCTGGTAGCACATATTAGACTGAAATCAGAAAGAAGAGGGTATCATACTCACCAGCAAGAGACTATTCTGGTATATGAGCAGGGATGATGAGCAAGTATATTTTCTAGCAGGACATATATTAGTATTACACTGGAAAGAAGAGACTGTTAGACTCACCAGCAAGGGTCTATTCTCCAATCTAGCAAAGTGGGCAGAGCAGGAGGGATGGTGGTGGATGGATGGTGGTAGACAAGAAAGTTGGCTGGGAGTGGGGCACATTAGCATTACACTGGGATGCAAGGACCCTCAGACTCACCAGCAAGGGTCTATCCTCCTATTCTCCTATCTATAAGAGTGGGCAGAGCAGAAGGAATGGTGGTGGTAGGCTGAGGAAAGTTGGGTGGCAATGACGGATATTAGCATTACACTGGGAAGGAGACACTAGGAGACTTACCAGTGTGTATTCAGCTAGTCTACTATCCAGTGGGTGTGCAGAGAAGGGATTGGATGGCTGGCAGTGGAGTCACTCTGGTGGCATAGAATGCTGATGAGTGGTGGGCAGGGTCAAGGGTTAGGACTGGTGGAGTGGCATTGTAGTGCTGGACTGGTGGAGCAGCCTTGCTATAGCCTTTGAGCTTGCTGGCACTCACTGACCTAAAACCTGACCTAAAAATTTTGACATAAGCAGCGCCCACAACCCACCAAGTGTGTTTCATTCTTAGATATATACTAAGTGTGATTCAGGGATCATGGGGTGGGTGACTGAGAGGTCACATGATACAGGCAGGGTGGGATGTAACTAAGAATGGAGGGGAATAGTAATAATAGAGATGTAACAACAGAGTATGACTGAGTGTGACCAAAGTACACCAAGGCCAGAGGCCTGAGGTACATGATCCAAAGTCCCAAGGTATGCCAGGATCTGGGGTGGATGGGGATCTAACAGTATCTCCCTCTTATGGCCAAACCCATGAGGCAATCTGGGGTGTATGTACATGCAGGTTGGCTGAATGCCTATTAGGTAAGGATTCAGTTGAAAAATATTTAAAAGCAGGGGGTAGGATGGGCAGTTTGAGCAGAGAATTATTGCCATGTCTGCACCCTTGAACAACCATGAGGAGATCCACAAAGAGATCTCAGCAGAAGAGTTGGCCCTTGAGGCTGAGTTCACAGTGTGTAGGGCAGAATTCCAGCAAGCTTGGGCTGAGAAAATTCAGTGAGAATGCAAGGTGCGAGAGTAGGCAGCACTGGACACCAAGGCATGGAAAGAGGCAGAGGCCAAGGCGATGGCCAAAACTCAGGCTAGGCAGGCGGCTGAGGAGAAGGCAGAGCAGGAGGCTGCATGGAGGCAGCAGGCCATTGTGTATACCAAGAAATGTCAGACAGCCAAAGAGCTTCGGAAGAAGACCAATGCAGCTATGATATGGGGGGCATCCACACTGACAACTCCAGGAGCCAGGCCTTCGAGGGAGGCCCAATGGAACTTGGGGGTAGTCGCCAAGGGGCTGAAAGGGAGCTTGCAGGTGAGTATGCTGTGTACCTTAGTAAGATTTTGTTTTTTGATGGGTGAGTAGGATATGCCATAGTGCAATGCCTGTCAGAAGTGGTGCGAGAACTGCATCCAAGGCAGGGGCAAAGCCTGCCAACACTGCAACATGCACAAGGTTCAGTGCTCATTTGCCATACTGCTGAAATGTGGTCAGAGTGCCCTTGACTCAGAGGACAAGTCATCAGATGCTGAGCCATCAGTGAAGAAGGTGTGGACCCCAGGGGTTTGGCCAAAGGCTGGGTTAGTGTCAGTAGAGCCTGTCAGGATCAATGTTTTGCCAGTATATTACCAAACAATCACTCCAGCCATGATCCCCACCATCCCTGAAATATCCCAGCATGCCACCTTCACACACAGATGACCCCTGCTCTATTCACTGTTTGCTGAACTCTATATTCACCAGGTGTCAATGCTGCTCTGTCATCATTTGCACATCTGACACCAACCCTGCATAAAGCAGGGTTATCATATAGAAGCACAGGCAGCATAATGCCAGTAGGTCACCCCACCTGATCCCATCATGAGCCTGGCTGCATACAGGTATACCTCACCTCTTCATCCATGATACAGCACAAGAAGTAGGCCTTCCACTCCTGTGCTCTCCCCCATTTGCTCTCCCCTGCATGCTTAGTTTACTATAAGTACTTCACTTTCACATGTATACTCCCTAGTTCAATTATCTGTTAGATCCCTAAGATCTAACACTGAGGCTCTGAACCTTTGGACCTCTGAACTCCAAAGTAACTATGATGTTCTGTTTTAGTTCTTGTTGTTCACCTCTTAAAGTATAATCCTCCTTCACAACCCAAAGTAGAATACTTGTACCTTTCTCAATCCAAACCTCTGATCCTATTCTGAACTCCAACTATCATTCGACTTCTATGTCCTTCTTGTTCTATGTTTATGTCTTTCTTGTTACACATTCTTAGGATACAATTAGGATACAAGGTATTAATAGTCCTCCAATCTTGTATCCATTCTTTAGTTGAATATCAACTTATTTCTGTTAGATCCCTGAGATCTAACACCGAATCTTTGAACCTTCGGACCCCCGAACTCCGAAGTAACTATTATGTTCCGTTTTAGTTCTTGTTGTTTACCTCTTAAAGTATAATCCTCATTCACGACCCAAAGTAGAATACTTGTACCTCTCTCAATCCGAACCTCCGACCCTATTCCGAACTCCGCTTGTTATACACCTCTTATATCCTTCTTGTTATACGTTCTTAGGATACAATTAGCTTACGAGGTATTAATAGTCCTCCAAACTTGTATCCAGTTCTTTAGTTCAAATATCGACTTATTTCCTCGTTACCACCTCCAGTCTTCTCACATTCCTCTCTATAGTTAGATACTATTATTTGATACCTCCGAGTCCAAGCCTCTAGTCAGCCTCCGAACCTCCGAACCTCTGATCTCCGAAATTAGGGATCAAATGATAGTGGGTGGCGCAACCCATAAGTTGAAGCCAAGTCCCTACCCCCCTCGCATATCTTCGAAGTCCGACCTCTGAGTCTCTGACCTCCGAAGTTCCGGGTAACGTCCGTGAACTTAACAATTTCCCATTACCTACCTCCAGCCTTCTTGCATCACTATCTCCGTAGTTAGATACTACTAATGATACCTCTGAGTCTGAACCTCTGGATAACCTCCAATACTCTGATCTCCGAAATTAGGGACCAAACGATAGTAGGTGGCACAACCCATAAGTTGAAGCCAAGTCCCTACCCCCCTCATATTGCTTCAAAGTCCAACCTCCAAGTCTCTGACCTCCGAAGTTCTGGGTAACATCTGTGAACTTAACATTATCATACATCTACCTTGTTATTTGACCTCAGACTCATGGAAAAACCCTTAGTGAACTATCCACTGCAACATCAATAGTTTACTCATCAGTGAGCTTTAACCTTTGATCTTATTCACTAAGCCCCCTTAGGGGCATCACCAAGACTGCTCTTCACAACACTTTGCAGAAGTGTTCAGATCAGTGAAAGGAACACCTGAATTGGGGTGGCCTTTCCTTGAGGATGTGTGCTATCCATTGCATACTCCTCTTGGGTTATTCACTATGACCATAGGCCCATCTCAGAAATACACTGACATCACACATTTACCCCAAAATCCAATCTTAACAGAGCCATGGAGGCCCCTGGCCAATGTTCAGGAGGACATCCTATCAGCCCTCCTGCAGCAGAACCAGTGGCAGCTGGAGGAGAGAAAACAGAAGGGGGAGTGGATGGCATTAATGAAGTTGGCTGTAAAGTCGCAGTTTTACATGGCAGAGGCATTCGGTCATCTAGTGACCATGCTGGAGCAGCTTGTGGAGGGGAAGTTGAGATCAGAGTCTCAGGCAGAGACTGAGAGGCCAGATAGGCTTGGAGAGGGGTCTAGTATGGGGCTGTGGACATTGGTAGGGGTAGAGATGTGGGGTTCAGGGTTCAGGGGTTCAGAGGTGGAGGTTGGAAGTTCAGGGTCAGGTGCAAAGGTAGGGGATGAAGGAAAAGAGACAGAAAGGGACAGAGGATCAGGGGGAAGAGGAAGAGGTCAGGAAAGTAGATCCAAAGGGGAAAGGAAAGGAAAAAGAGACTGTGGGAGACAGGGAGACTGAGGAGACTGGTGGGGACAAGGAGGGACAAGAAGAAGAAACCCTGAAGTAGAAGATAGGTTTATCTTGTATGTATATAGCTAAAAAAAAAATCAGGATTTGGTGAACAAAGATCAGAGTGATTAAACATGAGTGAGGAGTTCACGTTTTCAGGAAACATAGAGATATGATGGAAAAATGTGAAGGGCAAATGACTGGTGTTTGGTGTTTCAATGTTTCAATCAAGTAACTAGAGGGACCATGTGTGAAGCTATTTATGAAAGTGACCATGATAGTAACATAAGAAGGAAATGTAGATTGGGTCAATGTAAGGGCAACCCTCGTGCACTGTGGAAGTCACGTTGTCACACAGGCTGACAGAGGGGAAAACCAAAGTCTACATAAATCATATAGACATACAATGGGAGGGGATCTCACCTGACAGAGGGGAAAACCAAAGAGAAAAGTCTAAGGTCCCACACTGCCAGTGAGCCCATATTATACTACGCTTAACCACAGTCAGGGTCGACGCTCAGTACGTACTAACCCTGCATGCCGCGGATCTCCACTCGACCCTGGATGTCGTACGTGAGTCGTTTCACCTCCAGAGCTGCTCCGAAAGCGGAAGTGGGTCGGAGTTCAAAACTCCGAAGTTTCGGAGCTTCGGAGGTGTGGGAGTGCGGAGCTTCGGAGTTGTAACTCCGAAGCTTCGGAGGCGGGAAGCGGGGTGTCCCCTGACAGTCAAGGGGACCAAAGTCTGGGTTTGGCAGGGTAAGCTCAATGGAAGTCGGTAACAATCTCAGCTGTGTGACCTAATTTAGTCATGAGGATCCAAGAATTTTCTTCATCAGTGCCTTCATAGCCAGCCCAACAGACCAGGTATAAGAGGTTACAGGGTCTTTGACAGCAGTCAATCTTAGAGTCCAATATCTCAGAAATCTTGTACTCAGGCTCACTATCAATTTTGACTAGTGGAGGTGGTGGCTAAATATGCCCTGGGATGGAGTTTGGGGTTGCAGGTTCAAGTATAGAGATATGGAAGAGTGTTAGATCCCTGAGATCTAACACTGAGGCTGCAAACCTTTGGACCTCCAGATTCTGAATTAACTATTATATTCTGTTTCAGTTCTTGTTATATTCCTTCTAAAGTATAATCACTATTCACATCCCAAAGTAGAATACTTGTACCTTGTTTAATCCAAACCTCCGACCCAACTCCAAACTCCGCTTGTTATATGACTCTTATATCTTTCTTATTCTACTCTTATGTCTTTCTTGTTACACGTTCTTAGGATACAATTAGGATACAAGGTATTAATAGTCCTCCAATATTGTATCTGTTCTTTAGTTTGAATATTAACTTAATTCCCCATTACCAACCTCTAGCCCTTGTTGCATCACTATCTCTGTAATTAGATACTATTAGTGATACCTCCGAGTCCGAACCTCCAAACAACCTCCAATACTCCAACCTCTGAGATTAGGGATTGAATGATAGTGGGTGGCACAACCCATATGTTGAAGCCAAGTCCCTACCCCCCTCACACCCCTTTGAAGTCAACCTCCAAACATCTGATCTCCAAAGTTCTAGGTGATATCCATGAACTTAACAGTATATTCAAACTCACTACCTTTATTGTTCATGCCTCCCCAAGCTGTTACCAGAAGTATGGCCCAAGCTGATCTCCCTCCATTCAATGAACCTTTGCCATGGGTTAGCCATGCCTCCATTGAAGAAACCTAGCATCCCAACGAGGAATGCCACATACCTCGCCAATCTCTGATAAACCCTTTCAACTGAGGACATGGCAACTCAGATGATAGAGACAAACCTCCAAACCTGGCAGAAGCCATCACTATGTTGGCCAAGAACCTCTCAGCCCCCAAGAAATCCTCTGTCCAGGCAAAAGTCTGAGAACTAGAACCCTACAATGGAGTTGATACTTGCAAGCTCCAACCTTTTCTGATTCAGTGTTATCTGAATTTTTGTGATGGATCAGAAGCTTTTTTGATGATACTGCCAAAGTAATGGGACAGCACTCGACTGGTTTGAACCTGGGATAATCTCCCCTACCCAACACCCAACTTGGCTTGACGACTAGGCCAAGTTCAAGTCCAAACTCCAAACTAACTTCGGACCTCACAACCCCAAAGCTGAAGCCAAGGTTGAACTCAAAAACCTCCAAATGCATGACAACCAATGAGTCACCAAATATCTTATCAACTTCAACCAACATGCCACTAGGGTCCAATGGGGTGATGCTGCATTATGGTGACAACTCTACAACTGACTCCTACCTCGAATCAAGGATGAAGTCTCCCAAATGGGTAAACCCAATACTCTTACCACACTCCAAACTATGGTGCAAACCATCAATGCCTACTACTGGGAGTGATATTCTGAAATTACTTGAGAAGCCACAACCATCAAGTCCAATGACCGACCCAACAAAGGGAAGGCTGCAGCAAACCCAACCCTGAATACTGACAAGAGGCCTCTGAACACTCCAAAGGCAGGAAACTCCAGCAACTAGTCCAGAACCTCTGGATCCTCCAGACAACCACAACAAGCCCCTGACCTCACCTCAAAGCTCAGTAAAGATGGCAAGTTGACAACTCAAGAATGACAAGGCTGTTGTAACAACAACTTGTGTCTGTTCTGTGGAAGGACCAGACACATGACCAAGGAATGCTCTTGAGCATCTGCTACCACTGCAAAGGCATGTGCTGCCTCAACTACCAAGGCCACCGAGAAGACAACCTCCAACACTAAGTCTGTGCCAGAGTCAAAAAATTCTTGAGCAGCCCTCTGAACCTCATGCCAAAGGAGGACTGTATTGTAACTCCCAGTGTGACCCCAGTAGCACAACTCAACACATCCGCTCTTTTTAGTCCAAACTCCTTGACACTTTGCTTAACCTCTAACCTCATCCCAAACACCTCTATTCTGACACTTGTTGACTCTGGCTTGACATATATTTTCCTCAAATCTGCCTTCTTCTTGGAACACAAACTCCGAGCATATAACATTACTCCGATCCAGCTTCGACTCTTTGACAGTATAACCAACAACATCATCTGTCAAGCTGTCAACCTTCTGATCTATTTTTTCTCTGAGGAATAACACTCCACAATGTTCTATGTCACTTTGTTGTATTCCAGCTGTTCCACAGTACTAGGACACAACTGGCTCACCCACTTCAACCCATTGATTGACTGGGATTTGGGCAGTATCTCATTCTGTGCTCCATTACAGGCTGAGTCTTTAGTACCTACAGAGACAGTAGCTCCAGCTCCAGTATCATCCAAAACTCTGACCTGTTAAGTTCATGGACATTACCCAGAACTTCAGAGGTTGGACTTTGAAGCAATACAAGGGGGGTAGGGACTTGGCTTCAACTTATGGGTTGTGCCACCTACTATCATTCAGTCCCTAATTTCAGAGATCAGAGTATTGGAGGTTATCTGGAGGTTTGGACTCAAAGGTATCATTAGTAGTATCTAACTATGGAGATAGTGATGCAAGAAGACTGGAGGTTGGTAATGGGAAATAAGTCAATATTCAAAATAAAGAACGGATACAAGATTGGAGGACTATTAATACCTCATATCCTAATTGTATCCTAAGAATGTGTAACAAGAAAGACATAAATGTAGAACAAGAAGGATATAAGAGTCAAATAATAATTGGAGTTTGGAATAGGGTCAGAGGTTCAGATCAAGCAAGGTACAAGTATTCTACTTTGGGTCTTGAATGAGGATTATACTTTAAGAGGCCGACAACAAGAATTAAAACGGAACATAATAGTTACTTTGGAGTTCGGAAGTCCGAAGGTTCAGAATCTTGGTGTTAGATCTCAGGGATCTAACATGACCCCACTCATTGCTCCAAAGATCACTATGATCAATGCAGCAGCATTCACCTGCATATCCAGAATGGGAGACATGCAAACATTCCAGCTCCTTGTCTCTAGACTGGACAAGCTCAACTCGGATGAAACTCTGGTCAATATGAGCAGTGTCCCGGAAGAGTACCATGAATACATAGATGTCTTCAGCAAGGCCAAGGCCAACAAGCTTGCATCTCATCAGCCTTACAATCTCAAGATTGAACTGGAAGAAGGAATGACCCCACCATTTGGTTCAATCTATTCCCTCTCTCAGAAAGAACTTGAGACCCTCTGAGAATTCCTGGAAGAACATCTAACCCAGGATTTCATCCACCCCACTTGGTCTCCATGTGGTGCTCTGTTAGTCTTTGCCAAAAAGAAAGACGGATCAATCTGCCTATGTATCAACTTCTGAGGCCTCAATTGAATCACCAAGAAGGACCAATACCTCTTACCCCTCATCTCCAATCTTCTAGATACACCATGCAAGGCCTGAATCTATACTAAGATTGACCTCCAACATGCCTATCACCTCATCCAAATCTGTGAGGGTGACGAATGGAAAACCACAATCCAAACTTAATACAGATCATTCAAATGGCATATTATACCCTTTGGACTTACCAACAGACCCACCACTTTCCAATGTTTCATGAATGACATCTTTGCTGACATGGAGGATGTATGTGTTCTAGTATACCTGGACAACATCCTCATCTACTCCAATGAGCTAGAGCAGCACCGGAAGCATGTCCAAGAAGTATCCCAAACACTCCAACAACACAACCTGTACACCTGAGCTAACAAGTGCCTTTTCCATGTAGACACTGTTGAATACCTTGGATACATTATGTCTCCAAATGGGCTCATGATAGACACTGCAAAGGTGCAAGTTATCCAAGATTGGCCCAAACCAAGAAAGGTCAAGGACATCCAGTCCTTCCTCAGATTTGCCAATTTCTATAGGTGTTTCATTTTCAACTATTCTGACCTAGTAGTCCTGCTGACACATCTCACCCAGAAAGGTGCTTCATGGGTCTTCTCTGAAGAATGCCAAGAATCATTCAATGCACTCAAAAAAGCTTTCACCACCACTTCAATTCTTCAGCATTAGATACCCAAAGCTCCTCTTATTGTTAGATCCCCATTCACCTCAGATCTTGGCATACCTTGGGACTTCAGATCACGTAACACGGGCCTCTGGCCTTGGTGTACTTAGGTCACACTTTTGGTCACACTCTCCTGTTATATTCTATTATTACTATCCCCCTCTGTTCTTAGTACATTCCACCCTACCTGTATCATGTGACCTCGGTCACCCTCTCCCTGATCCCCATATCGCACCCTAGTATATAAGTTTGTTCCCCACATGTATGTTACTCAGTTCCGATATCAACAAAGTATTCCCCCTTAAGGTCTATACCCCCCCCCCCTTTGTGAGTAGGCCCTTGGGCCTCCAGTCCAAAATATAGAGACAGACAGCCACACAGGCACAACACTAATAAGTTGAAGCCAAGTCCCCCTGACACAACCCCGCTTGGCCCTTGTAAGTTAGGTACATATACTTATACCCATGGCCCTTAAGGCCATGTAGATCAGCACATATGATAGTATGTATACTTATTAGCTCATTGTATAGACCAATGGGTCCCAATACATACAGACCCACTGTATAATTAAACCATGGGAACTACAACATAGTTCCCACAATTCTTCACACATACTATCACTATGTACTTGCTGCAAACCCATACATTAGTTGACTTCAGTTGAGTCGTGTGATAAGTGTAAGAATCTTACAGCCCTTGGCCAAGTATCTCAGTACCACCCATCAGTCCACACCTTAACACTTATCCTCAAAACCAATGCCTCCGACTATGCTCTTGCTGCCATCCTCTCAATAATGTCTCTGGATGATAATGAAGTAAATCTAATTATGTTCCACTCTCAGACCTTTCCCTCTGTGGAACGGAACTACAAGTCCATGATAAGGAATTAATGGCAATCTTCGAAGCCTTTAAAGTCTAGTGACACTACCTCAAAGGACCTCCAGCTCCAATTGATGTCATTATGGATCACAAGAACCTGAAATACTTTTCCACAATGAAGCTCCTCACTATTAGATCCCTGAGATCTAACACCAAGACTCTGAACCTTTGGACCTCCAAACCCCAAAACAACTATTATATTCAGTTTTAGTTCTTGTTGTTTGCCTCTTAAAGTATAATCCTCATTCACAACCCAAAGTAGAATACTTGTACCTCACTTGACCCGAACCTCCAACCCTATTCCGAACTCCAATTATTATTCAACTCTTATATCCTTCTTGTTCTATGTTTACATCTTTCTTGTTATATGTTCTTTGGATACAATTAGGTTACGAGGTATTAATAGTCCTCCAATCTTGTATCTGCTTCTTTAGTTCGAATATCGACCTATTTCCTCATTACCAACCTCCAGTCTCCTCGCATCACTATCTTCGTAGTTAGATACTACTAGTGATACTTGTGAGTTCGAACCTCTGAGTAACCTCCGAACCTCTGATCTCCAAAATTAGGGACCGAACAATAGTAGGTGGTGCAACCCATAAGTTGAAGCCAAGTCCCTACCTCCCTTGCATTGCTTTGAAGTCCAACCTCCAAGTCTCCAACCTCTGAAGTTCCAGGTAACATCCGTGAACTTAACACTCACACAACAACAAGTCCAATGGTCCAAATACCTGTTTCAATTCAACATGGTTATATGCTTCTGCCCTGGACATCTTGGAACCAAACCTGACACTTTAATGAGACAATGGGACATCTACCTTAAAGAGAGGGAAGGCAATTACACAGCCATCATACACACAACCTCTAACTGGTATTCACCTCTGAACAACTTATCTTGTCACTCCAAGCTATGTCACTCTGCACCCCTGTACTCTGCATAGCCATCACTATGGATATCAACCAACTCCACTCCAATATCCAACCCTCCATGAATTCTGATCTGACCCTAGTAGACCACTTAAGTAACCCAATAGGACAATGGACCCTCAGCCCCAAAGGACATCTCCTACTAGACAACCGGATTTATGTACCAGATAGCAATGATCTCCAACTATGAGTACTACAGTATAAGCACAATCATCTGATCTCTGGAAACTTCAGACAGAACCAAACTTTGGAACTGGTCCAATGAGACTATGTCTGGCTGGAACTCTGAACTTCCATCAAGTCCTATGTTAAGTCCTGCACTACATGTATGTGCTTAAAGTTACAGAGACACCATCCATATGGCTTGTTAAAGCAACTCCCCATTCTGAAACGACCTTGGAACTCCATCTCCATGGATTTCATCAAGAAGCTTCCTCCATCCTCCAGATATGACACCATCCTCATTATCGTTGACTAACTCTCCAAACAGTCAATCTTCATTCCAACCTTCAATACAATCACTGCTCCAATTCCAGCTAAGCTGTTTGTCCTCCACATCTTCTCCAAGCATGGAGTCCCCTCGCACATGACCTCTGACCAAGGCTCAGAGTTCATATCCTCCTTCTTCTGGTCTCTCAGAAAGGCTCTTGACATGAAGCTCCACTTCACATCAGGATATC
>QFFB01000934.1:0-10771 GCA_003316465.1 Ramaria cf. rubripermanens
TTTGATACCCTATAGATAGCGATCATACATCCGGACCGGGGGCTGCCCGTGATCAGCTAGCTGTCAGTGTCATGTCAGTGCGCGGCTCTATAGTATGTACGTGAGTTTCGGGTTACAGAGATGAGTGATTACTGATGGAAGGATGTCCTGAGTGAGGAATGCTGCGATGGTGAATTAGGAAATAATTAGACGTAATTTAGGCTCACCGCCTGCCGTTCTGCAATGTACGCAATCACGTCTTCTGTCACCTTTCCTGTTCCCTTGTGTGGTGTATTTATTCGAAAACGGAAGGAGGGATACGACTTACGACGTAAAGTGCATGAGGGGTTACGAAGCCCAGAGGCTCAGGGCACAGCCACGGTTTGCAATGGTGTGGGGGTTGTAGGATAGGGACTGTGGATTCGTGGTATTGCGGCAGAAGTGGGGGCGGTTCTGCCTGGGTGGGTATGTGGAAGGCGGTGCAAATTGGTGTATGCGGGTGTATGACAAGTCCTGGCGGCATCGGGTGGATTGACTTGACGAGGACGTCTTGGTACGTAACACGTGAGTGCACGGAAAATTTCAACGCGGGGTGGTATGCCAGGCACTAGGCGTCCAGACGTCCAAGTCTCGGTGTATTCACGGAGATGAAGGGCCGGAGTTTGAGCGTGGGGGAAGGATACGGCTGAGACTTTAAGAGAGGGCGTTTCCAGTTGAAGTGATGCCATTTCTCTGGAAAAGGACCTTTTTGAAGTTCGCCACGGAGCAGAAATAAATACAAACTCACCGACTAAAACAACCCACGTTATAAGTATACACGCATAGCACGCGCAATGTTGCTCGCCAAGCATCAAGCCACTTTGTACCCACGAAATGGAAGACGGAATACGGATGAGCACAGCCACCGATTACATAGTGTCCGTGTTCTGAGATGGGGTGTGCATTTGCGGAGCCGGCATATCGGACAAGGGAGGTGCGTGTGTTCAAGGCAGAAGAGAACGTTCACGATTTGCATGGGCTCTGCGCGCTGGTTCCGAGTCGAACGCATCTGCCATGATGAAAATGGTTGCGCTGCCTATATCACAGTTCTGTGGATCCAATCCAGAAGACGCCGGCAGCACGCAGCAGCGGACGCCCACGCACGCCCCGGATCAGTCGGCGCGCGGAGTTCGAATGTGGACCCTGGCTGATGATCGATGCGGGGACTGTCCCATAGACGCCCATATCCGTATCAGATTACACGTTTTGCCTTTCAAGGCGATATTTCGCAGTGACGTAATCAGAAGTCCCGTCGGTCCGTCGGAGTCTGGAATAGATGAACTCGCTCTCGCTCCTTCTTCCCGACCACCATCATGCTCCAGAACCAGCACGCACACGGCAGCGACCTCGACCACTACGACGACCAGCACGCATTGTATCGGACAGCGTCCACCTTGCAGTTCCAGATGCCCCATTTCGTGCTCGGGGGGACGCCCAGTCTGGCTCGTGGGGGCGGTGCGGAGGTTCTTCCCGGTATGTATGGCCAGGGACCACAGGCGTGGACAGACTATGATAAGTACTGGTGTGTGCGCCCTGCTGCGTGGTTGGTGTCTTCCTCACGTGGCGCAGGTACGACCAGTGTCAACAGCCCAGTCCGTCGAAAGAATTTGCAGCTGTCCCTGCAGAGCCGCCATCGTCACACGCTACGCATGTCACACCCCGTCCGTTCGAGTTCGACCCCCCGCCAGTGGTCACCCCTCCCTCGCCAGGGATGCCCACCATCGCTGTCACCCCGCCCAGCGACGCCCTCCTCCACGACCAACCCGCCCTCCACCATCAGCGCACCCTCGCCCCAACGCCCCCCGCCTCCCTCTCCCAACCCGTCTACCCCTTTCCCGCCTTCCCGACCCCCAACCCCCTCGACCCCACGATCCCCTTCCCTCCCCTTCCCCCAACGGGTCTCCCCCTCTACTCTGCCTCCGGCTTCGACATGCTCCGCATTCTCGCAAAGGTCGCAACCCGCCCCAACCCCAAAATCGTGCTCGGCCCGGTCGATATGACATGCAGCTTTGTCGTAGCCGACTTGAGAAGGGTCGATGCCCCGATCGTGTATGCTAGTCCTACGTTCACTCGGTGAGCACCTTGTATCCCTCCCCTCCGTTCCACCCCACCACTCACTCTCGTTTCACCCCACTGACCCCCTCGTTTGATGCCACCAGCCTAACAGGCTACACCGCCCCCGAAGTCCTCGGCCGCAACTGTCGCTTCCTCCAACACCCCTCCGGCCACCTCCCACGCGGCGCCCCCCGTCACCATACCGCTCCCTCCGCCGTGCGCCACCTTCACAAATCCCTCCTCCAGGAAAAAGAGTGCCAGGCCAGCCTCATAAACTACCGCAAAGACGGGGGTGCGTTTGTCAACCTCGTTACCTGTATCCCGATCTCCGCGCCGGAGGATTATTCGGCATATCCCTACGCCGGTGCATACAACTTGAACGCGAGAGAGAAGGACGCGGACGGGGATGAAGAGATCACACACTGCGTGGGGTTTCAGGTTGACCTCGCAGAGCAGCCGAATGCAATACTAGAAAAGCTCCGCGACGGCAGTTATATTGTGAATTATTCACAGGCGGTTGCACCTGGCTATGGACCTGGGAATGCGTCGGGTTACGGCGGGGCGGGCGCGTATAGCTACGGTGTAGGCAGTGTAACGCCGGGAATGTTGGGTGCGCCGGGTGCGAGAAGAGCGAAGGGCGTTAGTGCAGATATGATGGACGTGGTGAGGAAGGTGAGGGGCGTCGGTGCGGTCATTGGGGTGGGTGTGGGCGCGGGAGTGGTTGTGGGACAGGGACGGGGCGCGGGTGTTTCGCATGCAGAGGTGGGGGTTAAGGGCGCGAGAGATGGAGATCGGGCGGAGCTGCATGCCATGTTGCTTGAGAATATGGATGGTGCGTGTGCCCTAATACTTCACGCAGGCCTCCCGTATTGCCTCACACCCTACTGGTTTTTCTGCCTTTGTTTCGACTGACATCTATTGCCTTCCCTAGACTTCATACACGTCGTATCCCTCAAAGGCACACTCCTCTACGTCGCGCCCGCCGTAACACGCGTGCTTGGGTATGACGCATCCGAGCTCGTGGGGAAGAGCATCGCGGAGCTGTGTCATCCCGCGGATGTCGTCCCACTTATGCGGGAGCTGAAGGATGCGTCGTCAACCCCATCTCAGCCCGTGCCTTCCCTCCCTGGCGCCCACATCCCTGGACACCCCCACCCCCTCCTCCTCCTCCCGCCCTCTCCGCCGCCCCCAAAGCCTATCTCCCTCCTCTTTCGTGCCGCGCATAAAACGAGGGGAGGATACGTGTGGCTCGAGGCGAGGGGACGGCTGCATGTGGAGCAGGGGAAAGGGAGGAAGGCGGTTGTGCTCGTTGGAAGGGGGGTGGGAGTGGGGAAGTTGGGGTGGGGGGTGGTGGGGAGCGTGGGTGATGGGCATGTTCAGAGTCAGCAGGAAGGTCAGGGGTTGGGTGATGACATCGTGAGCGTGGAGAGGCCAGAGTGCTGGGGCCTCGTCTCGCCCAGCGGGATCATACTGTCAGCAAGTCCTCCCGGGGCGCAAATGCTCGGGTTCACCCCCGCCACTCATAGTGTTGAGGCATACGGCTCACCCCACCCCACAAGCTCTTTAGCAGACGCAGCCCGCTCTGCTCTAATCGGCCTCTCCCTCTCCACGCTTGTTGTCCACTCCGACGCGAGGAGGGTGGGTGAAGTTCTGGCGGGGGCGGCGTGTGCAAGTACGTGGGTGGAGAAGGATGAGATTCGAAGGGTAAGGTGTAAAATGCGGCGGTGGGGTCCACGGGGGGTGCAGAATAATGGTAATGTGCACTCGGAGGGGTTGGAGATTGAAAACAAGAACGGGCAGGGACAAGGGAGCGGTGACGTGCAGGGACACGGGACAGAGGTGTCGGGCGCAGGTGAGGGAGTGGCGGAGCCTCCCCTGATTCCCGTCGAACTCCGTTTCATCGCCCAGCCGCGGGACAGAGAACGGGGCATCTTGAGTGAGGAGGAGGCAAAACGCGCACCATCAGTGCCTGGAAAGGTAGTGTTTCAGATGGTTTTGTTGGTTGAAGGCGTTACGGGGGTAGATGCGAGCCTAGACACGAGTGATTGTCAAACCTCGCTGGATTCATCGATATCAGCTGCGTTGCCACTCCATTCCACCCGTGCACGCCAGTACGCGCACACCCGTTCACGCACGCCCCGCCCCCCGCGAGGCAATATCCTCGCTGAGCTTGATACGTCGCCCTTGCCCACATCCTTCTCTTCCACCCCCGCATTCTTACCCTCCTCTCCCATATCCCCTTTTCCCGCATCGACGTCGACATCCACATCCTTACCACCCTCTACGACTGCGCCCTCCGAAACCAGCTGGCAATACTCGCTCACGCGCCTCCGGTTCGAGAATGAGCGCATGCGGGAAGAGGTGGCGAGGTTGGAGCGTATGCAGAGTGTGCAGCGCGAGCGGGGGCGGGGCGGGCTCGAGCGGCTGACGACGACGACAACGAAGTCGCATGGGAGGGGACGTGTAGGAGGTGCAGGTCCCATTCCGCGGGGTGTGGTGGGAGGGAGAGTGGGAGAGGAGGGTTTAGACGGGGGTTGCGAGGGGTATGTAAGAGACACGCATCCGCAGATGATGCTCAGTATACCAACTCTACCACAAAAACGAACGAGGGAGGGGGTGATGGGGGAGGTGACAGAGTTGATGCCTCCTCCGCCGTGATTTGGCCGCTTTGATCCTCACCTCTCTCGACTCCGCCACGCTAGTCTTGAATCTCTGATTGCCTATATTCGTCTTCCTAGGCATGCCCGAGCCCATGCTGTATATTCACCGGGTATTCCACCTTGTACCCTCCTCCCACACGCACGAGCCCCGCCCGCGACCTACAGATTTACGACTGCACACGACGTCGACGCTCGCCAGAATACAAACGCTTCATTCCCAATTCACTTCATGTATATCGACCCAAGATCTCACGGCCGCTCACAAACACACGCGCCCAAACGCGCCCAACAATTGCAAGTACACGCCGCCAAAAAAGTACTTTATACTTTCTTACACAAATCAATTCCACGCACGCCAAGCACGGAAGCGGACGGGGACCTCCCTCCTCATGTCTTGGCCTGCATCCCGTTGTGCTCACATTTGACGTCCGATTCGATATATCGTTGTCTACATTGTTCTGCTTTCAGTCGCTTGATCTTTCTCTTGCTTTCTCATGCTCTGCACCACCGCACCACTGATATATCCGTACACAAGTCGCATCACATCGCATTGCTTTTTTTGTATTACTAGGTAAGGACGATGGGATGTGCTTTTTTGACAAGCGGTTTATTTTTTGTTGTTGGTTTTTGCCTTTTTTTTCTTATGAGGAGTAAGGGGGAATGATGCGTGTATTAGAGACCTGTTACTCAAATGATGGACATTTGGAGCTGATGTTTCTAGATTACTTGATGCAGTGGATCAATGCATTGAATGGGCTTATCCGGGCTTATCCTCCGGAACATGAACAAGTACCTGCACCATTATCCGACCACCAATCCCCTGAGCTCTAATGGTGCATTTCCTCCATCTTACCATATCGTAGATTGCTGTCTATGGTAGAGGTTGAGCGGTGTTTCGCGAAATTGGTTTCAAGGCCTCAACGTGGAATTTTTTTGTTACCAAATTCGAGTCGAAGGTGGCGCGTGGCTTCGAACCTAAAACGCATCCTAATCCTCCAACTTTGAGCGCCAAAGTTCAACGTCATGTTAACTAGAGAATGATGGCATACTGAACGATCTATCCACCTTCCATATATAGCTTCATCATGCAGATCAACGTTGACGGAGTAGTGACGGCCTAGTAGTCCTCGACTGGCACGGTACCACTGCGGGAAAATATCCCCACTAAAATTCGTGGGAGCCCCACCCATTAATCGATATAGATAGTTTTCCCACCGATATCATGCCCACCAATATTTCCGCCAAAACAATAGCTGGGCCTGGAGCTCCCCTCAGGAAATTCAGGGGAGCCTCAAAGTGGATAGGTTACTTCTGGAGACCCGGGAAATGTCCACGAGAAGTTAGTAACTTTTCCTAAAAATTAATAGTTGTATTCCTGTAAGTGTGGTCGGCAATCTAGAACCATATTTGGTGTGTGGCTCCCAGCAATTGGTCGTATCAACGCCGCTGCTAATTATCTGGGACTGCCGTCAATAGATTCAGGCATTTCCCCAAATATATCTGGAAGGGATAAATTGAAGGACTTGGTCATTTGAATGACATAATATATAGTCACTGGAGGCATGGCCAAATTTTCTGGCTTGGAAAATCCACTGGAAATTTTGAGGATATTCCAAATTTCCTAATAATTTCCAAGGTCATGAAATTGGAAGAAAATTCATTGTTATATCAGAGTTTTTTGGGTTTAGGAAAGCCTTAAATAATTATAAATATTATGACCTAAAAATCATCATAAAATTTCTAGGAAGCTTTGAGTTTTCTCTTCCTCAAAACTGATTATTTAAGAAAGTTTATTGAGGAAGGAAATTCTATACAAATATTGGTTTCTTGAATATTTGACAGGGAAAGTTTGTAGAAATCAATGTTTCTATAGAATTTAATGACTGAGGAAACCTTGTTAAGTATTCAGTTTCTGAGAAGAGGAAATTCAATGTTCCTTGAAAGTTTCATAAAGCTTTTCAGGTCATAATTTTTCCAATTTTTGAAGGATTTCCTGAAGGTAAAAAACACTGACAAAACAATAAGTTTTCAATCAAATTCCTGACTTAGGAAATTTTGAGGAAGTGTGGAATATCCTAGTGGATTTTCCAACTTGGAAATTTTTTTCATGTCTCCAGTAAGTGCATGCAGTAGTTCTATGTGTTCATCTCTGCAGCTACCTTAGGATCTTCAATGAATACTGGCCAAACTATATCCCTATACCTGTCAATCATTCTCCACTGTTTTCCAATCACTATCTTGACATGGCCTACCACACAGCTGAGTGTGGTAACTTCTATCACTTCTGATTGTGGTCACATTATTGTGTATGTAACCTGTTTGAGTGTTGCATCCATTCCATCTGTCACACCTCTGGATGGCTGCAAGGAGGCATGTCATTTGGCCTGGTTCAAACAGTGGGTCCCCATGTAATTGCGCAATGAGAATATGATGAAGCTGTCCATAAAAATATCAAGATTCAAATCCAGGTATGCATTTCATTTTTTGGGCATGAATGTCAACAAGCAGGTCAAACTATGGGTAATATTTCACCTCATGTTCAATTTGTATAATTGAATCAATTATTCATACTTGTCTGAATGATTCATCCTGTCCAAGATGATTGGAGCCAGTAGTACTAGTGCAAATACAGTCACCTCCATCTGCTATACAGGCTTTCCCCAGCTCTCAACCTCATGAAGAGGGCTTCCATAAGGAGGTTCCAGGGTTTGAGGAATTAGGTGGCCAGGTGGACAGCAATCTAATAACAAAGCTGCAATTTTGGTACAAAATTGAACTTGAGGGAATTGGAGGATAGTCAGGTCTATGCAGCTGATGGTATTCAGAGCCTACTCAGGCAAATGCCCACTCACATTGGGGGTAGACACACTCCTTATTACTCACCTCTGACACTTTTTCAGAACAATCCAGTATTTCTTCCAGGCCATATTGAAGAGTGATTTGTGAAATTTGGCTAGTGTGCAGAAGCTGACCACTTATCACTGTGTAAGGTTTAGATAGCAATTTGACAGCTGAGCATAGTTTGCTGCAGTAGTGTTCTATTGCAAAGGACCATTTGATCTAGACAGGACCTGTGCATCAAATATCCAATGGTACATGAAGCATGGCATGAATACATGAGGTGCAAACAGTAAGCCTCTCTTTGTGATACTAGTAATAGTACAGTATCTGTGATAATGTGAATAACATGTACATCCCTAAGCAAAGACAGACTTTTCATATTGTTCAATCCAGTGAAGGATCATATTGTCAATATTTTTAATATCATGATGAATTGGAGACATATTTTAAGTATGTCAACCAATAGGAGCATAATTGAATTATTTGCACATGAGTTGGCCTTCAAGGAGATATGGAGCAAGATGTAAGAACCAGAATGACCATACTTGTAAGGTCTCTTACACTTTATCACAAGACTCAACTGAAGTCAACCAAAATTAAGATTGCAGTAAAGTATATAGTAACAGTATGGTGTAAAAGATTGCGAGAACTGCATGGTAGTTCCCACAGACTAACTATATAGTGGGTCCATGTGTATCTAGACCCACTGGTATATATACAGAAGTATATAATGTGTTATTATACATATGACCTTAAGGACCATGTGGGTAAGTATATCTATATTACTTACACCCTCCTTCTCTGTGACAACTCAAGGAGGAGCTCAGTTATAGAGTTCCTCCATTATGGAGTGATGCTTGGCATCTGACATGTGGATTTTGGTATTGATGTATGGTGCAGGCAGGGCCTGCATCTTAAACATATTGCCTTTTGCAGTGGAAGGTCATGATGACACATCTGATTGGGTAATGGACATGGTTGGTGCTGCAGTAGGTGTAATTTACAGTAGCTCAACCAAGAGCTGCTGGGACATGGATGTCCACACATGTTTTTGGACAAGATGGTCCTTTTGGAGGTGTTATGATCTGGTTCCTCGCGGATCTCTGATGACCATATTCAGCCACTAACCCCATCCCGAGCCCATACCCCGAGCCCAACCTTACCCAAGCCTGTCCTGAAGTAGTCCGAGTCCAAGCCCGAACCCCGTTTCTCATCCATCCCCGAGCTTCATTACGATCCCTTAGATAGTTTGTCCGACCCTGTCCCTCTGTCCTCCGTATATAAGTCTCGCTCTGTATGTACTTCGCTTTTCAGTCAGAAATCCAACTAGATACCCTTCGAACCTTTACTAGTTTCTCGCTCCATTTTCTCTTAGTCCCTCCACTCCTCTTGTCCTGATCTCCTTCCGAAATCAAGGGCACGTGTAATAGTGGATGGTGCAGCACATAAGCTGAAGCCCAGCCCTCCCTGGTGCTCCTTGGCCGAGCTCGGTCCGAGCTCCCCTGAGGTCCCACATGAAGACCCGGTCTTAACAGTATTTCTGACTCCCACTTCCACATTACACTAACAACTATGTCTACCACCCATGCTAGAAGTATTACGCTTCAACACATCTTGGAACGACGCCGTCTTTCCGAGTGTCCCGAAAGCCCTCCGAACTTCCCTTCCGCATCCATTGAACCTGCTGATGCCCCAGCTGATAAAGGCAAAGGTAGGGAAGAGGACGTTTCCAACCATGATCCCCTAGGCGAGGGCTCCTCGGCCAAGGTTCCCAAAGGAAGCCCCGGCAATCCTGGGGATCCCAAGGACCCCGATGGTGATGGTCCACCCTCGGGGGAACCAGCTGACCCCAACAATAATGGTAGTGAACTCATATGTCAACTCCTTACCAACCTTGCTAAACCTCGCCCTATGGAAACCCGAGCTAAAGTCAAGGAGCCCAATACTTATGAGGGCACCGACCAGGCCAAGCTTCGCACCTTCTTCTTGCAATGCCTGCTCAATTTTAGAGATCACCCAAATGCCTTTCAGATGGGAGCCTCTAAAATCCAATATGCCATCTCTTACCTCACTGGCTCAGCTTTACAATATTTCGAACCCGTGATCCTCGGCGAACTCGTTCCCGAGCCTATCTGGCTCCGGGATTGGGACAGCTTCAAGAATGAACTCAAGCTCAACTTCAGGCCATTCAATACGGCTGCTCAGGCCGAGATCGACCTCAAAAAAATTGTCATGAAGGAGCATCACAAAGTCGCACGTTATTTCATCGAGTTTGCCCGAGCTTCAACCCGAACTCAATGGAATGATGCGGCGCTCCAACACTTTGCTTACAAGGGCCTCGCCAAATGAATCAAGGACGACTTACTCCACTTTCTGAGATTCACGAGCTTGGCTGAGCTTTGAGGCTTTGCCCTCGAGTGCGACAGCCGTTACTGGGAAAGGAAGGAATACGACACTATTGCTACCCGCAGTAGCCAAGACACTAACCAACCTTCCAACCAGTTGAACAACACCTCCAATCAGTCTAGCGGCTCTACCAACCCAAAGAACCGTAACAAGACTAACTCGGGTAAAGGTTTGACTAACAACAGTAATAATACGGCCAACGCACGAACCACACCCAACCTTACCAACAAGCTCGGTAAGGACGGCAAGCTCCTCCCCGACGAACAACAACGTCGGATAGACCAAGGACTTTGCTTGCTCTGCGGCATCAAAGGCCATATGGTCAAGGACTGCCCGAAGGCGAACAAGAAACCTAATGATGGTAATGGTTCGTCTGGCACTAAAGGCAGGTCCAACAAAACTTCGGATACAAAGACTGATTCGGCTTCAACCTCGGAGCCGAAAAAATAATCAGCAACCTCGGACCCACACAACCCGAGGATTGTGGTGACCTCGGCCGTGTATTTAGACTCAGTGCCGTTTCTGATTCCTTATCCAAAGACTCTCTTTATGTAGATTTGACTTCGCCCCTAATCCCCACGGTCTTTTTCGTAGCATTAATTTACTGTGGTTCCTCTGATTGTTTTATTGAATCCAAGTTTGTAGAGAAATATGCCTTGACTACTTATCCTATTACCCCACTTCCATTAAAACTATTTGATGGTAGCACTAACACTACTATCACCCAAGCTTTAGATCTCCCTATATGTTTTCCGACCGGCGAAGGACACTCAGTTACTCTCTATGTAACC
>QFFB01000936.1:694-16124 GCA_003316465.1 Ramaria cf. rubripermanens
GCTTAGTAAGATGTGCAAGTCACACAAGTTGTGTAGGATAGAAGATGGTTGAATTGATTGTTCTCCAAGGTAGGCAAAAGGCCTCCTTTTATACCATATTGTACAGATGCTTAGATAAGCAGGTAGGGACAAGGTCCACAGGATTTGGGCCTCATTGTCACAGAACTCACTCGCGCAGAGCCTCAGATACAAGGTGCATGAGTTGAAGAATCCACGACCATTCACTCAATTGCCATCGTACTCTGAGTGCTTCACCGGTTTTGCCAGACGTGTTGGGGCTGCATGGGTGCCTCCAGCATCCCCACTAGGTAGAGCTGCCATTAGGCCCTCCGTCATGGTTGTCAGGGACTCCAATCTCCTCTCTAGATTTTGCTTTTCCTGCCTTTCTCTCACCAGCTCTTGTTCTATTGCTCCTAGACGTTCTGTAAACTCTTCAAGTGACGGCAAGGACATGGTTGGCAATGCCAGGAGTAGGGTAGGAGAAGGGGCTGTGACAATCACTGCTTTCGAAGCTAATTCAATTTGAAGTCAGGCAACTTTGCAACCAGTTCTCCAGGGAGAGAGTTTTCTTCTGTTAGGGCAACCTAAGCAGGCGCTCTACACTCAAGCGGCGCACTGGCGAAGGGGAAATCCTAAGTCATATACAACTAGATACAACACAAGGGCATACCTGGCAAAGGGGAAATCCTAAGAGAAAACTCTGAGGATCCCTTCGCCCACTAGCTAATGACTATATACTTTGGGCATCCTAACTCCACAACCTCTGAAGCCCAAATCACATAAGCAACAGGGGTGCCAAAATGAAGACATGGTCGAGGAGGTGTTTGGAAGCTGCAGGGGAGAAAGACCTGCAAAGCCTTGGGACAAGAGGCCTGTTGCAAAGTGGTGTTTTCGTGGGATTGACTTCAGCAAGGCTGATAATACTTTGCACACACTTCACAGGGGTTCAGCAGGGCATGGGAATATTCGCATCAGGTGGGCCATAGGGTGAAAGGACTTCACAAGGGTTTTGCAAGGAAAACAGAGGTTCCCCTCACACCTTCCCATCAGAAGCCTGAGTGGCTTGTCCTCTTGTGGACAATGGACAGTCATGCACCACATGACCTCCCTTGCCGCAAAGCAGGCAGAGGTTATTGTCCATGCGATGCTGATGTTCCTGTGGGGTAAGCTTGCCATCTTTCCCAAGCTTGTCTGTAAGGTCAGGTTTCTTAGGCTGGTGGTTGGCCTTGTCATAAATCATAACGTCAAGGACCATTTTCTGTTTTTTCTTCTTTTATTTCTACAGACTATCTAGTTAGAATTCCATCTTCATTCTATCCATTTCTTTACACCTGGACTCTTCTCATGGACATCATCATTTTATCTTGAGCATCTTATTCACTCTTCTCTTCTTCATTCATCTATCTGAGACACTTTCATGTGTAGCACTGAGCCAATGAAATCAATGCCAGACACGAGTCGAGACACGTACTTCCCATTCAAGGTGCATATATGCGTAGTAAATCGAGTCAAGGCACATTAGGTGTAGCACTTCATTTCCTTAACATTTACACTGATCAGTCCTTCATTCTATCTCTGAGTCCGTGTGCGCAGCGGATTCAGACCATTCCTTTACCTTAGAGAGCCAGGGGCTCAAGTATCATATGTTTTATTCTCATTCTCCTATTACTCCTATTCTACTCCTTAGTATATCAGTAGGAGACATACACTTAAACAATGAGATGATCTTCTTCTTTCTACGCCCATCTTACTTCTGAATTCAACTAAGTCTTCGAGTCTATCTTACCGTAACTTCCGGCATCGAGTTTTAAGCCCGAGTTATCCTATCAAGTTTTATTACCTTTCGGCCCCTTTCCCTATCACTTTTAAGTACCCGACACTTCAACCTTGCCTTGTTTTACAGGTAAAAGAATAAAAGGCCTGCCCCTTTGGCTTTTCCTTCTCCTGGGACAGATTGGAGTTGGAGTTGGGCTGGGCATTAGAGTTGCCAGTTGGAGGCTGACAGTTGGGGGCAGGGTTGGCTCAGTTTGCTTTCTCATTCTTGGCCTCGGGTTTCGGGGCTGAGTGGCTCTCATGAGAGAGCTCAGATCAGTGTTCCCAATACCTTTGGTCAATTTTCTGAATGAGGTTGTGAAGTTCATCCAAGCCTTGGGGTTTTTCAAAATGTACCATCTCATCTTTGATTCTCTTTGGGAGCACCATATATGCCCATCAGTAGAGAGCCTGGTCATTGTGGTGAAGCAATGACGTGAGTTGGTAGAATTTGATGAAAAAGTAGGTGGCCTTGTGATTGTCCTTCATAACCAGTTGTTCAAGTTCAACCTTGGCATTGGCTTCAAGATTGTAGGGACCAAAATTGATGTTAAGTTCATCAGTGAATGCCTTGAAGTCACTTAGCCAGCTGGGTTCATTTCTCTCATTGGTTAGGTAGGGCTCTAAGTCATCAAGAGCTGTGCCTTTCAAGAAAGACAAAACGTAGTTGACCTTGGCCAGATCGTCTCTAAACAAATTTGGCCTGGAATGGAAATTGAGCCTACATTGGAGTAAGAAGCCTCTGAGTTTCTTTGGGTCCAAACTGTCAAACTGATTGGGTTCCCAAAGCTCAGCTTTCAAGGGTTCTTGCTTGCCTTCATTTACAGTGTCAGCAAGCCTAGTCATTGCATTAAAAAATGCCATGATGGGCTCTTGATCTGGAAGTGCAGGACCTTCCCTGGGGTTAGGGTCAGGTAGCAGGTCATCATCAGAGCTGTCTGGGGTGCTGTCATTGGGGTCAGAGGGTTCACTCAGGTCAACTGTTAGGCCAACCTAAGCAGACACTCTACACTCAAGTGGCGCACTGGCAAAGGGGAAATCCTAAGTCATATACAACCAGATACAATGCAAGGGCATATCTGGCAAAGGGGAAATCCTAAGAGAAAACTCTGAGGATCCATTTGCCCACTAGCTAACAACTATATACTTCAGGCATCATAACTCTGCAACCTCTGAAGCCTGAATCACATAAGCAACAGGGGTGCTGAAATGCAGACATGGTCAAGGAGGTGTTTGGAAGCTGCTGGGAGAAAGACCTGCGAAGCTCTGAGACAAGAGGCCTGTTGCAAAGTGGTGTTTGGTGGGATTCACTTTGGCAAGGCTGAAAATACTTTGCACACACTTTGCATGCACTTCACAGGGGTTTGGCAGGTGTGTGGGAACCACTGTTCAACCAGCAGTGTGCCTCTTCTTAGAATCCGGCTGCGCAACCAGCCTTAAATAGTGCTTTATCTTTGTAACACCACCTCATAAGAAATTGCCTGGGATCTTCGTCCATAAAAACCATATAAAAATTACTCTAGGGTGTTTCAAACATCCCTCTATTTTTCCTCAATTTTTGCCTATTTTTCCGAGGCCTACTTCTCTCAATTCCATCTTATTTTGTGCAGCAGAGGTGTGGACCCACTTGTATCCACAACTATGTCACGGACTTTCGATTTCAAACTCCGACCGGCCTTCTCGGATTCTGCGGAGTTCTCGGTCTAGGCTCACACATGCTCCCACAGCCCCCAAATCATGGCTCCTTCAGACTCAGCCACTGAGTCTGAATAAATTACCAAACTTGGACTAAAGGGTTGTGGAGCCACAACCACTTACCAAATCAGGCAAATCTTGGTGAGACAGGTCCACCTGACCTTATCATATGATGCTGAGACATTTGAGGCTGTACAATGAGTCATTGGTGAGGAAGGGCCCTGATTGGTTGTTAAGTTCACGGACGTTACCTGGAACTTCGGAGGTCGGAGGCTTGGAGGTTGGGACTCGGAGGTCGGACTTCGAAGGTATACGAGGGGGGTAGGGACTTGGCTTCAACTTATGGGTTGCGCCACCTACTATCGTTCGGTCCCTGATTTCGGAGTTCAGAAGTGTCGGAGGTAGTCCGGAGGTTCGGACTCAGGGTATTACTAATAGTATCTAACTACGGAGGTAGTGATGTGAAGGGACTGGAGGTTTGTAACGCGGAATTAAGTCAATATTCAAACTAAAGAACTGGGTACAAGATTGGAGGACTATTAATACCTCGTATCCTAATTGTACCCTAAGAACGTAGAACAAGAAAGATATAAAAGGTATATAACAAGCGGAGTTCAGGATAAGGTCGGAGGTTTGGATCAAGGAAGGTACAAGTATTCTACTTTGGGTCATGAATAAGAATTATACTTTGAGAGGCAAACAACAAGGACTGAGATGGAACATAATAGCTACTTCGGAGTTTGGAGGTCCGAAGGCTCAGAGCTTCGGAGTTAGATCTCAGGGATCTAACATTGGTTGGGAATTCTCCTGAACTTGACAGAAAGCAGTGGAACTCCCTGGGAACTGTCAGAAGCCCCTAGATCCTTCTTCCAGCTTTCACTAGCTTCTTCCCCTGTTGCATTAATAGATAGAAGATTCTACCTGCTTATCTAAGCATCTGTACAATATGGTATAAAAGGAGGCCTTTTGCCTACCTTGGAGAACAATCAATTCAACCATCTTCTATCCTACACAACTTGTGTGACTTGCACATCTTACTAAGCTGCTAACCCCAGCTAGGGTTCTTACACTTACTTAGTGTATTAATTCTCAGTTAAGTAGTTGCTTTACTGCTTAGCCACTTGGACTAATCCTCTAGGTGAAATTCTACAGAGTGAGTCTGACAATTGATAGTCTTGCCAGTTGCACTCCAATACCCGAGAGTTATTGATCAGTTGATTTTCCTGTTCAGTATCTTTCACGAGTCAAGTCAAGTTGCTTATAAAAGCTACCTCACATACACTTCTCTCACGTCTCTTGTTATTGTTGTGCATTGACAGATTATCAGGTCAGTCCATTTATAAACTCGCCTACTAGGTGTATTCCTCTTTCTTTGGAATATGCTTGAACCCTGAAAGTGTCCTTGAACCTACAGTCTAATAGTTTATTACACATTGCTGCTAAGAAACGTATTGCCTTCTATCTGTGATAACTTGGACTAGTTATTGCACAGATTGCAACCAAGGTACAAATATTAAATTATTTCCAGAGTTGTGCTGCAGCAGTGCTAGTATTCTATAAGTCTCGTATACAACACATTCTGATAGATTGAAGTGTTAGCAATAACACCAAAGTCTTGAAGGGTTCCAAAACAGCAGGGCATGGGAATATTCACATCAGGTGAGCCATAGGGTGAAAGGACTTTGCAAGGGTTTCACAAGGGTTTCACAAGGAAAACAGAGATTCCCCTCACATCAACATCTCCCAGGTTTCAGGATGCTTCCGAATGTCCTTGAGGTTCCTTAGAGCCCTCATCTACCATATCTTCGATGTGACCTCAGGGAGCAACTTGACAAGTGGGTCCTGGAAATGGATTCTGATAACAGTCATGGAATAGGGGGTTTTCCTAGGGTGGAATGGATTCTGTCCTTGCTTTGCAAGACTAGATGGTTGGAGTCAGTCTGCTAGCACTGTATACCAAAGATCTGGTTGCTGGAGGCATAATGTAACAGCTGAACATAGCAGTTCTGATATACTGTTAAGATGTGGACTGATGGGTGGTACTGAGATACTCAGCTGAAGGCCGAGCAGGGCTGGGTTGGGGGGACTTGGCTTCAACTTATTAGTGTTGTGCCCATGCAGCTGTCTGTCCCTGTATTTTGGACTGGAGGCCCAAGGGCCTATTC
This sequence comes from Ramaria cf. rubripermanens, assembly GCA_003316465.1. NCBI lineage: Eukaryota > Fungi > Basidiomycota > Agaricomycetes > Gomphales > Gomphaceae > Ramaria > Ramaria cf. rubripermanens. The sequence continues at coordinate 6,367 of QFFB01000936.1, forward strand.
ACTAAGGAGGGCATAGACTTAAGGGGGATACTTTGTTGATATCAGAACTGAGTAGCATACATGTGGGGAGCAAACTTATATACTAGAGTGTGAGATGGGGATCAGGAAAGAGGGTGACCAAGAGGTCACAGGATACGGGCAGGGTAGAATGTACTCATAATAAGGCAAGTAAGAATAGCAGAATATACTGGGTGGTGTGACAGAGTGTGATCTGAAGTCCTGAGGTATGCTAAGATCCAAGGCAAAACAGAGATCTAACAATTCTTGGTTAACTAGTTTAGATGTTCACTTGGCTATGGATTCTCCTTATAGTGTTGCAATGGCTGCCATTTTTGAGGTTACTTATGGAAAAGAAATGTTTGACTATTTGACTTATTGCAATTGCCACCTACTGATTTTTCAGGTGCCATACATGTTCAGGCTTGTGATTTAGCATATCATGACCTTTTTGATGAGACATTACATAACTTTTGTCCTCAGATTCTTAATTCAGCTGATATGTTAAGTTCACAGATGTTACCTGGAACTTCAGAGGTCAGAGACTCAGAGGTTGGACTTCGAAGGTATGTGAGGGGGGTAGGGACTTGGCTTCAACTTATGGGTTGCACCACCTACTATCGTTCAGTCCCTAATTTCAGAGGTCGGAGTATCGGAGGTAGTCCGGAGGTTTGGACTCAGGGTTACTACTAATAGTATCTAACTATGGAGGTAGTGATGTGAGGAGACTGAAGGTTGGTAATGGGGAATTAAGTCGATATTTGAACTAAAGAACTGGATACAAGATTGGAGGACTATTAATACCTTGTAAGCTAATTGTATCCTAAGAACATATAACAAGAAGGATATAAGAGGCATATAACAAGTGGAGTTGGAATAGGGTTGGAGGTTCAGATTGAGGGAGGTACAAGTATTCTACTTTGGGTCGTGAATGAGAATTATACTTTAAGAGGTAAACAACAAGAACTAAAACAGAACGTAATAGTTACTTTGGAGTTCAGAGGTCTGAAGGTTCGGAGCTTTGGTGTTAGATCTCAGGGATCTAACATGATATCAGATTTTCACTGAAGCATTCACATCCTTCTTGACAGGGTGCTATTTCTAATACATTTGCTGGCTTGTCTAAATGTGTCATTGAAAGTGTTCATCAATGGGCTTTGCAGCTTGTAAGATATGATCATGATACTTTAAGCCATATTCTGTTGTTTTACTTTCCAAAACAAGCCCTATTTTCTATTTTCTATCAGGCTAGTATTGATGGTGTCTTGTATGCTGAATATGGTACACATGTTATACAAGTTTAGCTTTGTGATTGTCAAGTGCCTTACTATGCTACTGTAAGTCATGAAGCACATCTTGATGACACTGGTAAGCAGGTTGAAGATAGTATTGAACATAAACAGGATGTCATTCAGCATTGACCTAGAATAATTGCAACTGATACTATTACTTCTTGTTTCTTGTATTTTAAACTGAGAGTCAGGGACTGGGGCAGCTGCTATGGGATTTTATCACATGTCAGTGCTACTCTGGCTGTACCGCTTTTGCTCAAACCTCAGACTACAGTTAATTCATCGACAACACCGATTGAATGGATATCACTACAACAAAACACATGAGATGTTCCCATATCCCACAGATGAAAGCCCGAGCTGTAAGAATAACTGATACAACGTTCTCAGTGTTTGCGCGCGCAAGAGCGTGGTCAAACAACTAGGTTTATTATTCACCTGATTCAACGTTCTACGGTATACAGGTAAGCCGAAAGAATACATAAGTAACTAGTTTATCTTACCTCAGTGTTTGCGCGCGAGAGGATGGTCAAACGAATGAGGAAGACAGTTCGTACATAAGAATACTTATAGTTTCTCTGCTAATAGACAGTAAAAAAAGGAAAACAATGAAAATGTCTTGCACCGAGGCAAGACACGTACTCTACCCTAAATGGGCAACCAAGCGTGTGACATCACGTGAAGGTTATCACGCGTTTGCTACTCCAACACGAGCCTCAGTGAGTTATATACAGCATCGATGCCTTAAACGCCCATAACGTTTGAACCTTTTGTAAGGGAATTATCATCATTCAATAAGTGCTGGCTGAGCTTGGTAGACTGTGTAAAATAAGAACTAAACCCAACCAGAAACAATGCTCTCACTCACATGAGCTATCGGGACATCCATAGGAATATCGATAGAATCACGACTGACAGTATCGAGTACTTTGCTACCAGAAGATGCGTTGGGTCCGGATAGCTGGTGGACATATTGTGCCGTACTATTTGCAGGGGTAGAGAGCATGAACGATGTCGACAACGAGGTGTCTCCCCAGGCCTGCCCCGTGTTACGTCCGCCAATGATGCGTACTCGAGTATTCAAAAGCTGAAGCATGTTAAAACTAGCATTCGCGCGGAAAGTAAAAGTAAGGGGTCACGGGTTTACTCACCACAAGGAGGCTATTAGTGTACAGCTTGGAGAGTGAAATAGCAGGGGCTAAATGATAGTTGAAGTTCTTGAAAGCCAGGAAAAAGGCAAGATCCAAGACAGCGAAAGTTGAGCAGATAAGTCCAGTCTCGACAGTTACGCGGATGATCTTTGTTAGCAACGTATTTGTTGTCCGGAAACCAGTACGAGACCTAGAAAGCAAATAGATCATGCTGACTGTAATAATGACATCGACGAGGGCCGTCCCTCCAAGCCAGACCTATGATTGGCCGTGAGAACATTGAACTAGATGGAAAGAAGGAGACAAACGGATGTTTGCTTGTAGTTGTGGTTTTGTATCTGGGAGAAAACACCAATGAGATGTGCGCCAACGCCTGTCCATACCCCCCCGACCATTTGAACGAAGGAAAGCTGCGATATAATATTAGTATCAGAGATGGGACCAAAGTCAATGACGAATGACGGACAACAACGACAATCAAGGAGATCCAGATCCCATGGGAGAGAATGTAGATACGCCAAGCAAAGAACTGCTGGATTGTGCAGCTAACTGTGGTTGAACCAAGATATCAGTTTATCGAATTCAATGACAAATAGATACGATGTACTGATTGCAGTGAGGACCGGGACACTAAACCAGTTCCAGCCAACCTGATCTAGTTCAACCATGTTCCCCCATTCGGATCCAAATATACGAAAGGCATCGCGGGTAACAAGCACGGTTTGCAGAAGCTCGATTACACAGGAGGAGACGACTAGGTATTTTGGTAGTCGTCTATCGTTTGGGAAGCTCATATAGTAGACGTCTGGAGATCGAGGACACATAAGCCATCGACACGGGGGATCGATTAGTCGCAACGTACATGATTGCACCCCCAGGGCGCCAAGGAGACCCCAGTTGAAAATAACGCCTATAAACTGAGATACGCATATTACTGAGCCGGAAGGACAATGTTTTCGCGACGTCCACCTTACGATTGGACCAGTGCTAATGCAGATTACATATGCTTTAGTCGGTGTTGTCAAAGGAATGATCGAACTCAGCGATACCTACAGTTTGGCAATGTCGGCCGGAATGGGAGGCAGGGTATCAGTCGACATGGTGGAGGAGTGGACACCGCCAATTACCTACATGTTCCCTTTATGTAAACAACCAGACGCTTGGGTGCCCGCTGCTGATGGAAACCTCACGTTCTCTATTTGCAATGTTAAAAGAGAGAGAGAAGAAGAAAGACGCGGCCATCAACCAAACGCGTGCAGCATCAAGGGTTCTTGCGCCACCTATCAAATCCTCCGCTGTTGCACGATTCCTAAGCCCCACGTTCGAAGATGTGCATCGGTATTCTAAGGTTAGCATGCTAACCTTACAAGTCATTGAATATTTTGGTTTGGTTGCCTACTTCGGACTCTGGTAGTCTGATCAGTACCCTCATCGAAGTCAGAACACTAGAGCCGTTAGCCAGAGTAAGTAATGAATCAATGAAGTTTGCATTCCTGCAAAGATCCGGGCGACGAGTTCTAGCGCTGTGACATTGCTTGATTCATTGTGCCGCCTGGGCGTCACCATCAAGCCGCCTAATAACGGGAACGAGTGTAGCGACGTTACTAGTTAGAGGGGGTCGCTAGTGCTGCAGCGCAGCAGTAAGTGTTTAGAATACACAAAAATACATCATCTGTCATCACCACGCGTCATCCATCCTTTCCGACGTCTGGAAGCAACAATCCCAGGCGTCGACCTCAGTGATCGCATCACCCCCGTTAGAATGGAAATTCAAAAAATGAATTTTAAGATATATTTCTAGAGAACAAGCCAGTCACTAGACTCCACTGTGTGGCTTCCTGCAGCTGCATCTTCCGACACAGCCCTTCTTCTCTTATACACTCGCTCACCTTTGGCCTCCTTTGTGTGATTGGATTCAATGTGATTGGGTAGTTCTGCCTCTGAGAGTTTTTCCCAACGACACCGGCCAGCCTCGAGTTCTTCCAGAAGCAGGACTATGTCACTATTTTTAAGATAAAATGGATATAAAAACATGTTTTAATAAAATCGAGGATGTTTCGTCGACACGGCACCAGAGCGCGTGTCGATGACGCAGGGGGTCACGTGATGCGGGGTATCAGCACAGGGACGAACCAGGAATTCGGCTCAATGATGCCGGTAACAAAAATATATGTTGTTCAGGGAATTCCAGGTCAAAGGTTTTATTCTTTTATCTGTAAAACAAAGCGAGGTTGATATGTCGGTTACGTTATTGTGATAGGGAAGAGGGGCCGGAAGGTAATAAAAGTTGATAGGATAACCCAGGCTTAGAACTCGAAGCCGGAAATTGCGGTAAGACAAACTCAAAGACTCAGTAAAACTCAAAAGTAAGATGGGCGTAAAAGAAGAAGATCATCATCTTGTTAAAATGTATGCTTTGCACTAATATACTAAGGAGTAGAATAAATAATAGGAGAAAGGAAATAAAACATATGACAACTGAGCCCCTGGCTCTCTAAGATAAAGGAACGGTCTGAATCCGCTGCACACACAGACTTAGAGATAGAATAAAATACTGATCAGTGTAAATGTTAAGAAAATGAAGTGCTACACCTAAGGTGCCTCGACTTGTGTCTGGCGTTGATTTTGTCAGCTCGATGTTACGCATAAAAGCATCTCGGATAGATGGATGAAGGAGAGAAAAGTAAATAAGATGCTCAAGATAAAGTGATAATGTCCGTAAGAAGAGTCTGGATGGAAGGAGATGGATAGAACAAAGATGAAATTCTAACTAGATTGTCCATAAAAATAAAAGAAGAAAAAATAGAAAATAGTCCTTAACATTATGATTTATCACAAAAGGATGTTCAATTTCGAGGGCCTAGAACTGTAATAATAACTAGATGATTTCTATGATGCTTTGGAGCTGCCAGAAACAGTGAGTAGAGGTCAGGAAATATTTTCTTAGTGGTTTTAACAAGTAAATATTTGGATCTGTGCAAGATAAAAGCTCTGGCTCATATTTTGTCACCAGTTTCATCTAGGAACTATGGGAGTATTTATACTAAAATCATTCTAAAAATATCTTCGAAGCAGAACAATAGGTAAGGCAGAAATGAGTTGCAGGGATGGATGGATGGAGGCAGGGTGGAGCAAATATTCCCCTGCTCATGTTGAAACATCAGATGAACAGGGATACTACCTGGGATGTTAGGAAATTACTATTCTCTGGACCTGTTTCATAAGCATTCAATTGATTGAGTGTATGTGATACATCACTCTCTCCAAATTCCATGAGTTCTAAAGGCCCCATGCAGCAATCTCCATGCTACAACAATATATTTTGTTTTGCTTGTTCCACCAAAGGTTTGGCACTTATAAGCAAGCTGACCTAGTGGTTATGCAGGTAATCATATATGTAATCCAATCCATGATCCAGTCTCAATCCAGTGACATAGTAGGCATCAAATGGCCAGTGAATGGTCCAATGGTGTCTAAACTGCTACGGGTTTTTAGCCTCTAGATAAAAATCAAATAATTCATTCAAGTATTGCATTAGCCTTATTGGACTAATGTTAAGTTTGCAGACATTACCTGGAACTTTGGAGGTCGGAGACTCGGAGGTCGGACTTCAAAGGTATACAAGGGGGGTAGGGACTTGGCTTCAACTTATGGGTTGTGCCACCTACTATCATTCAGTCCCTAATTTTGGAGTGTCAGAGGTTCGGGAGTCCGGAGACTGATTAGAGATTCGGACTTTGGAGGTACCACTAATAGTATCTAACTATGGAGATAGTAATGAGAGAAGACTTGGGGTTGGCAATGTGGAATTAAGTCGATATTCAAACTAAAGAACTAGATACAAGATTGGAGGGCTATTAATACCTCGTACCCTAATTGTATCCTAAGAATGTAGAACAAGAAAGACATAAGCATAACACAAGAAGGACATAAGAGTCAAACAATAATCGAAGTTCAGAGTAGGGTTGGAGGTTCAGACTGAGGGAGGTACAAGTATTCTACTTTGGGTCATGAATGAGAATTATACTTTAAAAGGAACACAACAAGAACTAAAACAGAACATAATAGTTACTTCAGAGTTCAGAGGTCCAAAGGTTCAGAGCTTCAGTGTCAGATCTCAGGGATCTAACAACTAAGAGGGATTTGATAAAATATATTTATGATTTGTTTTTCATATTTTCTTTATCACAACAACTATGACAAAGCCTCCCCAGATTGACCAATTGCTTGCAGGGCCAGCCCCTCAGTTCCACTCTGTAACTCTGAACCATCTTTTTCTCATAATTTCATAGCTCATGAGCTTGCTGACAGTCTTACAGGTAGTTAGTATATTATACTTGTGAATAATTTTGGCTGGTGAGGTGTTACAGTGGTTTGCAATATATAAGGCATGAGTTTGAAACTACACTCAAATATTGTAAATACTGTAGCTCAATGAATACTGCACCAAACTTGTTCAAATTTGGTAGTAAATTCAACATATATATGTTCTAATTTACTATATGGTTATCTAGGTGAAAAAATGTCTTGATCAAAAATGTCAGAGAAACTATTTAATCTAGGCTGTAGCTAGCTTGTAGATTTAGCTATGGGCTAATCATTTCACATAGACATTTTTTCATCTAGATAAAATTATAGTAAATTAGAACATATATATGTTGAATTTACTACCAAATTTGAACAAGTTTGGTGCAGTATTCATTGAGCTACAGTATTTACAATATTTAAGTGTAGTTTCAAACTCATGCCTTATATATTGCAAACCGCTGTAAAACAAACATCACACCTTCTAGTGTAAGGCTTTGTCAGGGGAGCCCCATTTGATGATCCATGGTCCCAGACCCGTGATCCGCCATAACCCCATTTAGTGAGCCATGGCCTTGGACCAATGGTCCACGATATCTCCTCAGAGTATGTGCAATGACCCACCACATTCAATTGCTGGCCCACCATCCTCCTCCCTCTGTAAATGCCCCAAAGCAGACAATTGATTGCTGTCTAAGATCCACTCTTCTGTGTGCTATTTTTAACCCTCAAAGCGGACCATTGACTGCTGTCAATGATCCACACTTTTTGCTTTCCCATGCCTGAATCTCCTTACTCCATGGAGCAAAGCTCCACAGAGGTTGGTCTGTGCATGACAACTCTGCAGTAGTATGTAGTATATAATCATCTGCTAGTAGTTGGGGATCCTTAGCCTTTTCTCTTTGGATTTCCCCTCTGTTAGCTGTGTGATACCTTCTCCACAGATTTGAGGGTTGCCCTTACAGGCTTCTGTTAGGTGTTAAGTTCACAGACATTACCCAGAACTTTGAAGATCAGATGTTCAGAGGTCAGACTTGAAGGGGTGTGAGGGGGGTAGGGACTTGGTTTCAACTTATAGGTTGTGCCACCCACTATCGTTTGATCCCTAATTTCAGAGGTCAGAAGATTGGAGGTTATCCGGAGGTTGTTTTGGAACCCTTCAAGACTTTGGTGTTATTGCTAACGCCTCAATCTATCAGAATGTGTCATTTACAAGGCTTCAGAAATATTAAACAATGCTGTAGCACAACTCTGGAAATAATTTAATATTTGTGCCTTGGTTGCAATCCATGTAATAACTAGTCCAAGTTGATACAGCTGGAAGACAATGCATTTCTTAGCAGCACAGGACAATAAACTATTAGTCTGTAGGCTCAAGAACACTATCAGGGTCCAAGCTTATTCCAAAAAGGGGAATATACTTGACAGGAGAGTTTGTAAGTAGACTGACCAGATAATCTGTCGATGCACTGCAATAACAAACAAATAGTATAGGAGGTGGCTTTTGCAAGTGGCTCGACTTGACTTGTGAAAGTCACTAAACAGGATAATCAACTGAACAGCTCATCTTGGCTATTGGAGTGCTAATTGGCAAGAAAATCAATTGACAATCTCACTCTGTAGAAATTTCACCTAGAGTGTTAGTCTAGGCGGCTAAGTAGAAAAGCAACTACTTAACTGAGAATCAATACAGAAAAGTAACTGTATGACCCTAGCTGGAATTAGCAGCTTAGTAATATATGCAAGTCATGCGAGTTAGTGAGTTGGATAGAAGAAGCTAGATTGCTAGATCAGATTGTGCTGATCTGAGGGGGTCAGAGTGGCCTCCTTATATATTGTATTGTACACAGGATTACATAAATTGGGGTTCTTTTATCTATTAGGGAGTGATATCATAGTGATGTCGTATGTAGCTATTTTAGTATCTGAAACACACCCTGTAACTATTGTGGTGTGTTTGTGCAAGAAGGAATAAGAATAGATAGCCAATCACCTGCTCTGCTCTGTAAGCTTTACACAGCTTTACACACCCTTTGCACAGCCCTGCACAGCCCTGTGAGGTCTCTTAGCTCATTTTGTAATAAAGTCTTTGCCCATCTTTAGTTTTCCAGAAGCACCTGCCTCGAAGCCGCAGGAGTTGTAAAGACATGCTCTTCATGCTAGACCAACATTGTCAAGAGATTGCAGTTAAATGAGCAGTGCCATGCAATCCACACCAAGATGGAGGTGTTCAGTGCAGAGTCTATCTAACATGAACAGAAAAAGAATGATATAAACCCCAAATGCTGTACCTCAAAAGCACAATGCACACCTTGTTTCCTTCTGCATTGAAGAATTCAGGTTCACGACCCATGGCATGGCACACTTTATCCAAGATGGTTGTCTTCCCCGCATTAGCGTTGCCTATGATCAAAATGCAAAACCACTTGGTTCTCTGTTCAATAGCAGTTGTGAAATGAGGGTCAGGCATAGTTATGAGACACAGAGCCACTTACAAGATGAGCATGTTCACTCAGGAGAGGTCCTGGCATGATTTGATGACGTCCTAGCAGACACAGGTGCAAGAGGTGAGATAGTCAGCTAGTGGTTGCATCAAGATGGCTTACAACATGACTCAGCAAAACTTGGATGAAGATGAGAAGGCTGTCTTTTATGATTCATGGGTATCAGAAACTCAAGAACCATGCCCAGAAGTGGAAATAGGAAGATGGGCATTCAGTGTGTGTGCTGATTTAAATTCAGGGACTATATATAGTCAAACTTATTGTAGCCTTCTCCTTAAGGATCTTTGATAAACTGATATTAATCATTGTAAGATATCAATCATATTTTATGTCAGATGTGGCTCACTTTTCATGTTCCCTAGTGAGACAGTTAACACTGCTCATTTGTTGTTGGCTCCTAGTGTCTCCAGTGACAGCGCCGATGGCGCACTCACCCAACTTACGAAATCCATACTCCCCCTCACACCTGCCTGAACCCCGTCCACAGCATCCACATGCGCATGTGAACC
>QFFB01000936.1:16134-28043 GCA_003316465.1 Ramaria cf. rubripermanens
AAAAAAAAAAAACCACCAAGCAGCAAGAAGTGCAGGGTAGTGGGCAAGGTCGAAGTTGGGGATGGGAGCAAGGTGTGCTAGCTTGGTGTGCTGGTGGTGGGCGAGAACAACATGGGAGATGTGGGCGGGGGCATCAGTGTCACATTCTGCTGATGCACATTTCACTTTTGGTCTTCATCTGCCCCCTCATGCCCCTCGTCGCCCTTGACCCCCACACCAAGCATACACCCAACCCACATGCCAAATGTCTACCACACATGGGGGTAGAGCTCACGTGGATGGGTGCATGGACACACAGCGGATGTGTTATCGTCATTGGTGGTTGTGCTTGTGTGTGTCGCCAGCGTACATGTCATCACCAGGCTGCAACTCTGCATCTCCCTCTCCAAACAGGGACCCACCCCTACAGCCATCCCATACCCTTCGTCGTCTGTGTCACCATCCCCACTCACGCTGCTGGCATCGTCCACATCAAGCATATACTCCCTGCCACCCTTGTCCTCTTCCCCACTATATACACCCCCCTCACCCACAACAGACCCCTCACCTCATCACCTGCAACAGACCCCTCACCCTTATCACCCACAACAGACTCCTCACTCCCCTCTTCCCCCTCACCCCTCACTAGCAGTTGCATATGCATCCATGTCCAGCGTGTCCACAGCGAGCATGGTGTGCACCGTTTCCGTGGGCAAGTGCGGGGGTTAGTAGGCGGACGGGGGGTGCACATGGGCATGGCTTCAGAAGGTGTGTGCATGCATGTGGGTTGGGGGTGTTGTTTTTAGAGATTAATAAGCCTTATATTTCATCTATGCAAATGAATGAAATGATTGCTCAATGAGTATCAGGTGTGGGAACAATGTGTGATTGATGATAAATTAATGCGCCTGGTGTGGCGATTAAAGCCTCCAAAGATGAGCATGTGAGTGGTAACAGTGATTGAGTGATTGGAAAATTGATGAATTGCTATTGAAATAGTTAATCGCCCATGCAGAGATTTGTCAAGGTACCTGATAACATAATCATGGGTTCCTGACGGGGGTGATGGTAACTAGAAACTTGGCTCTCAGATATTGACAAAGAGTGGAGTAAGGGATTACCCAGTGATGGCTCAAAGAAGTTGATCTATGAGCAGATAAGTAAGTTGCAATAGTTGTACTACTAGAGCAGGCTTCAAAGCTGTGTAAAATAGCAAGTATGAATCTATAGCGATATTTTAAGTCACTGTAGACTGTGTGCAATTTGAGTGCAGACTAAATTCTGACTCAGAGTGAGTGTAGACTATATTCTAACTAGTGTAACGTACAGGTCATACTACAATATTTATACTACATCATCGCAGATAATCTGCAATAAAACATCTGGAGTTAATGGGGTAATTGATGCATGTGGACAAAGGGGTGACTACATGCAGTCTGACAGGTAGTGATCATGATGAGGATAATGGTCAGGTAAACGAAATGTTAGGAGACTTTGGTCAGTAGATACAAAGCCCTTTGCAACATGGAATGGTAATTGTAAACAGTGTATCATGTCATTTGAAACAATAGGAAAAACAAATCTTTGAAATTCCTCAAATATATGCATGTCAATGCATGTATAGGGACTCATACCCTCTTTGCCCTGTTCCTTGAGCAGCTGTTCAATGAATACTCTTGGTATTCTGTTCCACTCACATTCTGCAAGTTTCAATGGCCCTGTACACTACTTCCGAATAATGTAGCATGATTCTGGTGGCCTGGCGATTATGTAATCTTTAATCACACCGAATTTGTCCTTTAGATGCCTGTTCTCCGATTGGGGTCTCGTTCTCCCCGGTCACATGAGACACTCGTGATGTCATATGATTCACATATGAGTTCAATAATATTCTGATTAGTGAATTGCACTGATGCTGATGGCGTGTTACCTCAGTGTAACAGTGAATTAGTAATCACATAATGGGGAGGTATTAATGGTTCAACTCAAAAGATATATAGATATATTATTTATCACAACAGGGGGGCGGTGGTGAGCCATGTGGTGGGGTGGTTGGGACAGCTGTAGCGTGGCGGCGGGTGGAGATACGGGGGATACAGGTGGCACAAGTGCGGAAGGCAGAGGTACGTCGTGTGGCTCCAATGCTCCGTCCCGCTCCACCTCTTGCGCGGACGCATCTCGGCCAGGTTGCACCGACGTTCTTTCCCCACCCCGCCCCGTAGATGACTCTTTCCCGCAGACGACCCCTCCTCGCGGGCGACCCCTCCCCCTCATCCTGCCCCCCCTCCAAGCTCATACACAGCCGCCGCCTCATGTATCGGGTTGTTTGATAGGCGTCTCTTGGCGTCGGCATTGTTTTTGTGTCCGTGCGCGACGTCTGGATCCCGAAATGCGACACCGCCTGTGACTGTCCTTGTGATTGTGCTTGTAAGTCGGCGTCTAGGGGCAAGTGCAAATGTGCCTGTAATCCCACCGCACCCAGCAGGGTAGCCATAACGGGTGTAGCAGGCGTCGTAAGCGCATCCGGCGGACTCGGCGGCGCAGGCGGAGGGGGCTGCTCGTACGACGTCTTCCCCTCCCTCCGCTCCGCCTCCGCCTCCGCCTTGTCGCTTTCCCAGGGGTTGTACACGTCGCCGCCGCCGCCCCTCCGGCTCACGTTCACGCCCCCGCTCCCCCGCTCAACGCGCTAAACCCCGATCGTCAGCCTCCGCACCATATCCCCTGACGTCGGCGCCGACGCAGCACCCCCAGCCCCCGACAACCCCGACACCCCAGTCGAGCGGAAGGACCACTCGTCCTGCTCCGGGATGGCTGTGAGCGGCATCAGCGCTGTGATCGTGAGGGGCGATATGTCGTCGTGCGGGAGCTCCTCGCGTTCGTGTCCGTGTCCGTATTCGTGTACATGTTCGAGTCCGTCTCGGTGTACAGCTTCAAGTCCAGGCGGGCGTCCCGGCGGAAGTGAGGGTGATACCATGTCAGATACTGGCACGAGGGCGGATAGGTCCGTGAGGAAGGTGCGTGTGTCGCTGCGTGGCTGCAGTGCTCGCTGTTTGGAGTATTGCGGCTGGGAGTGGGAGTGGACGTTGACCTGGGACTGGGGTGGGTGGGCGCGCACGGAGAGCGGGGAGGGTGTGGGACGGCGGTGGTAATGTAGATGTATCCGGTGGGGATGCACATGGCGATGAGGACCATGATCGTGCTGCGTACGAGAGGGTCGGCGGAGGGATGTTATGGAGGCGGGCTCGCAGTGTTTGGGATGGCGGGTGGGAGTGGGCACGGTAATGGTGCTGAGAACATGACTGAGGCCGGGCCTGGGACTGACACCGACACAGCGCCGAGGGGAGCAAAAAGTGTGCCCGTTATTATTGCGTCTGCACCCACGCCGGCAGCTGCATTCTGGTTCAGGCTCTGCATCGGCATCCACACGTCCGTTGCAACTGCACTCCCGCACTCCCCACTCGTCTCCTCAGCGAAACGAGAATCGTCGCAGTCGGTGCACGGACGCCGGGTCGCTGACTGCTTGGCGTGCGCTGACGCTTGGCTTGCGCTGACGGCCTTAGGTGCTGACGGCCTGACCTGACGGCCGGCGGCTTAACGTGCGCTGAAAACAACCTCTTTCTAAGTTCTCAGCCGCGTGACGCTGGGGCGACGCGTTAGTGTGGATTCTGAGAATCTGTGGTGCTCATCGTAGCTGCTTGCATACTTACACGCGCTAACAGATACGACTCGACGCGATTCATAGTAATGCAATACAACCACTATATACCAGCGCAATGTCTTGCTCAGCACGCGTCCGTCTCCACCCTTCCTGTACACAGTGCCTTGACGCCCTGCCCCGTCCGTCCGTCCTTCTGCTCTCAGTCTCATTCCCATACCACTGCGTGCAGTGCTGGCTCCCCTTGTGCTCCAGTGTCCCCGTTCACCACGACACCCGGGCCGCCAACACACCAATGGCTGACGCATTGACGCACCACCACTCACAGCTCGCACATTTTATATCTGCTGCACGGTCGCGTTGATATGGAGGAGGGTCATGCGATATCGTCGCTTTCATACCAGTGTCGTGTGGTGTCGTTGCTGTCCAGCCTGCGTCATACGTTGCGCTACTGTGAGGTGTTCTATGAGCTTAGGACTTGGTGCTTACAGTAGCGCTTAGGTTAGGACTACTGCTGGGGTCACTTCTGGGGCTTATGCTACCGCTGGAATCGGGCCTACGCTAGGGCTTGATGCTATGGAAGGAGGCGGAGGAGGAATGCTGAAGAATGCTGAAGTTTAAGTGTTGTCATGGACGAAACACGGGACGAAACACGGGTCCCGAAGCCGGAAGGAAGAATATTATGCATTGCTTGCAACGTAATAGCTGATGCGCTTTCACGTTCTTTGCGCTCTCCTTATCGCGCTGAGCGCTTCAAAGTACGATGGCACTCTTCATCTTTGCGTGCGCTCTGATGCTGTGCCGCGGATCTTTCGTACACTTCTGCTATGTATGGTCTTGATCACCCCACCGTTTCACATCCATTGTTACCTGCATCTTCACCCCGTTCCCACTCCGCACCGTTCGCCCTCGTAATATCTGTATGTACACCCCATCCCGTTCCAAAGCTCAACCACGCGTACGCATACGCCCCATCGCAACCTCGTCCTCACCGCCTTCACCAACTGCAAGTATGCATAGTACCATCCGTCCGCGATCTCCTTCCCGATCCTTCCCCGCCTTTTATCATGGCGATAATAAACAACGTACGCTCATACGCAGCTAGCGTCTTACGTGATGCTCTCCCCAAGGCACAGCGCTGGGTCAAACTATATATGAGATATTTCCTGCTCCCTTGACAGTGACAGTGACGGCCAGTGGTTTGACATGGCATGCCACTTGTGAGCTACCGGCGCGCATTGTGCACGAGCCATTTTGCCAGCCAATAACTTGGAACAGCTGAAAATGATAAATCGTGTCCTCGCTCAACCCTAGACTAGGTATTGGACAAGGTGGCCTCGCGTCAATTTGTGTCAAAAACTATCTCGAGACGCCACTACATGTTCGCTGGATTTTGTTGGAATTTTGCAGAAATTATTCGCAGTTGTCATATGTAAGCTCTACCCGTATATGTTTCTCGATTAGGGGTACGACTCATAATTTCGAGTTGCTTCTCGTCATGATGGCAGGGTATAATACGTTTCTAGAAAGAGTGTCTTTGTTCTGTGTCGTCGCCATCCTCCGTGATAGCCCTATCTAGTATGTCACCGTGTCGGCCCCCAACGCGATCATCAAGCTTGCACGCTCACATTCATTCCGCCGTTCTCAAAGTATACCACCCCCCGCGCCCCATAAAACGTAACATTTCACGAGAGAAACCTAGCTAATAATTAAGCATAGCATCACGTATACTGCAAATGGCCGAAGACGGCGGAAGGCCCGTTGGCGCGGCTCGCGGCTCAAGTCATGGTATGCGCTGTTGACCTTCCAATACGCAGTCTTTTGGTGAGTTGAATCCAGAGCACTCAATGAGGGTTGAGTGGTTGTAGTGTGTGTTGCCCAGTGGCATGGACCTCGTAAAATGAGTATGAAAAGTGCATGCCTCGTGCCGTGTTGTGTAACGGTAGTTTAACTGTATCTAGCTATATGCGCTGCCCAGTCTATGGTATATGAACGAGAAAGAAAGGATCATCGTGCGAAAAAAGAACAAAAGTTTACGAGTCGGTCCAGTCAGAAAGACAAAAGACAAAAGCCACAAGCCAAAAACCAAAGCCGAAAGCGAGGGAGGGCAAGACACCACTGTCATTATTCAAGTACATATGTTTCAACGTCGTCATTGTAGCGTTGTGTAACTCCCTGCGAGTCGGTCCATCAGCGTCAACATGAGTATCATGTGTGAATGTCTTGTGAAAATGAGTGAGGCACGCACATAATCTCACACGCCCGTCTAAGTCGCTTGTAGCTAGCATATTCCCCTTCGGGCTCAGATCGATGGATATAACTACACGTACAGGCATGCATGCACACATTGAGAAATGAGAAATGAGCACCATGTACACATACATGCAAACGCGCCGGGACATACCGGAATGCGTGTGCCCATGAAGCACAAGCTGCGATTCCCCCGTACGCAGGTTCCAAAGCCGCACGGACGAGTCCCACGAGCCCGATACGACCCACTGGTTGTCATGCGACACGGCGACGGAGCTCACGCGATCCTACATCTAGACTCATCAGCATCAACACCCACGACCAGAGGAGATTTACACCCAAAAGCAAGCCAAAGAAAGCAAAAAGGAACATAGGCGGAGTGACTTGCAACACACCTTATGTCCCATAAAGTCAACAGTACACCCACCCAAACCTTCATTCTGCCCACTCTCCTCCTTTACCGCCGAGCCCGCGTCCCCTACACCCATTTCATACGGCTGTCTCAAGGGCGCCTCACTCTGCGCGCTCGTTAGCGCTGGTCTCAAATCCCAATGCTTCAGCGTCCCATCCTCGCTCCCACTGACGAGTCCTTTGCCGTCGGGCGTGAATGCCACGGTGGTCACACGGTGGTGACCCACGAGGCGCTCGACGAGTTGCCCTGTCTGGACGTCCCAGAGGCGCACAATGTTGGCAAGGTAGCCCGCGGCGACAAGGCACCCATCAGGGGAGATGGCGACAGAGGTTACACGGGATTTGACCTGCATATATGCACGACACCACCAACACAACATACAACACATCCAGCCGTCAACGCCACCCATAAATACAACCACTCGTATCAGCATGCCTCACGCGACAATAAACAACAAACAGGGACACGCACATCCGGTAGCATCTTGTACTGCCGAGTCTCCGTGTCCCATATGCGCGCGGTGTCGTCCCAAGAGCCGGACACAATGATGCGCCCGTCGCACGAGAAGTCAAGGGAGTTCACCCATCCTTGATGCCCCTCGAATATGGAGAGGATGCGCTTGTTCGCAATGTCCCATATCTGAGGATGATGTGCGGCGCAGGGATGTGCGGGTTGTGAAGGGAATGTGTCCAAGTGAGGGGAAACACGTCGTCCGTGGATGAGCACGAATTGCGGGAATAAGACGGGCGCAGGGTAAATGAAGAATTTGAGCAAACAACACGACAAAACACGCACTCTAATTTTGTGATCCTCTGCGCCAGTCACAAGGAGCTTCCCATCAGGACTAAAGCACACGCTCCACATGCCGAGGTAGCGGACAGCAGTGTCATCGACGAGCACACTGGTACGAGTGTGGTCATTGTGCGGGAGAGATGAGGGGAAAAGGGAGAGGGAGTCAAGGGGGATGGATCAAGCGTAAGAAGATACGACCACTCACCATGCCCTTGACCCGGTGGTCGTGTCGTATATATGCACAGACTGTTCGCACCCCGCCGCGAGGTACCGACCATCGGCCGAGAAGCGGACAGACTGTACGGCGCTAGAAGGTGCGCGGTTAGTCCGGACTACTAGACGGATGTAAGACGGGTGAGGAATAACGAAGCGCAGGCGAATCCGGCCATCCAACTCAAAAAAAAAAGAAACCGAAGCCCCCGAAACACAGGTGGCCACTGTGACTCACCAATTCACGTGATCATGCTCTAGTGTATGCAGTAAATCCACATCTACTCGGCGCTGCAGGACATACTTGCCGAAAGTGGCGACCCAGCCTGAGCCCTATTGTCAAACAAGGGAATGAGGCAATGGAGAGGCAGAAAGGCGGAGAAATCTAGCAAAGGGCCAGCAACACACCATCTTCAAGTCTGGCGGCGCCATGCTCGGGTTCTCGTTAGGGATCGCCGCCGCCTCCATCAGCAACGAAGCAATCGCATCGTGACCGCCCTTAACTGCCGCCTGCAGTGCACCGCCATACAGTCCACCTTGCGCGTTGACGTCGGCACCCTTTTCTATGAGCAGCTGAACAATCGCATCATGACCCTGTGACGCCCCTGCCTGCAGCGCATTGCCATAATATCCGCCTTGGGCATTCACATCGCCTCCCTTCTCTAGGAGCAACTGTATGATCATATCATGGCCGTTTAACGCCGCCGCCTGTAGCGCACTCCCATGCCATCCCTGAGCATTGATATCCGCGCCCTTCTCTAGGAGCAATTGGACAGTCGAATAGTGGCCCTCGAACGCCGCTGCCTGGAGTGAACCCCCATGCTCTCTACCTTCAATATTTACATCGCCTCCCTTGTCTAGGAGCAGACGCATGATCATATCGTGTCCCTTTAACGCCGCACCCTGTAGTGCGCTATTATAGCGTCCTCCGCGAGCATTTATATCCGCGCCCTTCTCTATGAGTAACTGAGTAATGGTATAATGTCCCATTACCGTCGCCACCTGCAGTGGAGTGCCATAGTACCCTCCCCGTGCATTCATGTCCGATCCATTCTCCATCAAATTTTGGCACACTCTTTCCAGCCCAGCTTCAGCTGCATAATAAAGAGGGGATGTCCCAGGCTGTTGCCGTAGCATGCGCCCACGACAAAGCCACAGCCAGTTGGCATACATAGCACTCATGGGTTCTAGGAGGGCCATGGCCAGTCCATGTAGATCATCCGAGTCACCAGCCGGATCCGACCCAGCATACTCCATCCAGCTCTCTGCGGCATAGCGAGATAGTGGATAGGACCTAAAGGTACTCGGGTTTACACCATTGTCCTCGTTGAATTGCAGCAGGTAGGCGAGACATGTCTTCGCAATGGATACATGTGCAATCCTTTCATTAAAATGAAAATGTGAGAGCGGGGCCCCGCTCGTGCTAAGGTGTTCCGAAACCAGATATTCTCGCACGGAGAAGTGCGCCAGTCGAATGACTCGAATCTCTCCTGCTTCAGTGTCATCATTGGTCTCCTCGAAGTGAGGTAATCGGCCATCTGGCACAGTAATAGTGACCAGACTTGAACATATGGTGAGGATGTCTTGTGGGTCCCGAAGCCGCCGTCGCCAGTCAAATAGAAGTCCACTTTTGGCGTCAGGATTAGTAGCGATCACATCCACAGCCTCGTCTAGAGATAACGTATCAACAGAGAAAGCGAGCCATTGAAGAAGGCTCAGAGCGTCCCGCCTATCGTCCTCGTCGATGGCAGCGAGAATTCGATCATACGTCTCATTGAGCGTCTTCGGGAGACGCGTTAGTGCCTTCTCGAGTGCTGCGGGAGTTCGACACTTTCGTAGTGCATCCAGCTGACAGACAACCCATCGAAACCTTGCCGTTCTGTCAGTAATATTTCCATGCAGAGAAAATGTGCACTCACATCCCGTGCGCACCATAAATCAAAGTGGCCTTCACCATTTCCTTCTCCTCTGCCGAGCACATACTGAACTTGACATCATTTTCGAGCGTTCTGGACACGTAAATTCGGATGTCACCGTCGACGAGACGCTCGTCCATCGGTAACTCATGTGAAATCAAGTCACTCAGCATTTCTTCAATGTCGCGTTCTTTCCGACTCGTCGTCAGCAAGTGTAAGCCGTTAAACTCCCAGTCGTGGATTTCTTTGAGCACTTTAAGAAACCTAGATCGCTCAGGGCATTCGTCAAGCGCATCGAAGACAATATACACGGCCCGGAAGCTCCCGATGATAGACGTTAAGGTGGACATCAGGTCCTCTTGGGCCACCGATCGGCGTGCGCCGGTATTCTTAGAGAACATTGTCTCCAGGGCGTCGGGGATGGTCTGGGATTGTACAGTCAACTGCTCGATCAAAGATCGAAGAACGACGTCCGGTAAGGTTTCCTTGTTGTTAAAATCAAAATAGAAAAATGCCATCGCGAGGGAGGGGTCGGAACTGCAGTGGCGTAAAAGTTCTTCGACGATGGTCGAGCTTGGTGCGTTCATTTGTTAGCATGATATAGATATCACGACGAATTGGTATACATACCATAAGATGGTTTTCCCAGCGCCAGCTGTGGCCATCTATCAACGGCAAGCACAAATTCAACAGCTGAATAAACGCACGTATACCGTGGAGCCAAAGGAACGAATGAGGGGCCTCTCGCCATTCTTGGAAGCGTTCTCCATCCACAAACCATGAACCAGTCGTCTCCTGTCGCACGCTACGGGCATTCCTATGCTTTGATTCGTGATCGGGAGCCGCCAGCCAATTATAGATCTTCTGACGATGTTCTTCTACATAACGAAGCCGTCGGAATCAGTGTCCCATAGGAGGCGCTGGCGACATGCGACGTACGCAATTTCGCCTGTTCCATGGCCTGGCTGATCTCAGCAGTCTGTTCCTGCAACGCTTCGACACTGCTATCTATCTTCAGCGTCAAGCGTCTGTCTGAATCATCAGCATTGACTCGAAGGTAGCGGGCACAACGTACGTCTGATCCACTTCCATCGCCATAATCAACGAGTCTCTGAGCTTGCTAATATTGTCGACAGTCTTGTCGACTTCCACCTCCTTTAGCGGCCACATCAATGCCAGCATGTTGCCTTTCCATCCAAGGCCCTTTCCCAGACCCTCTATCTCGCGACCCAGCGCTGCCTCAATACTCTCCATGTTGCCATCCGGCCCTGCCTCAAGACTCCCCATCTCGAAAATCTCCATCTCGTCACCCAGCGCCGCCCGGAGACGCTTCATCTCGTCACCGCAAACATGGAGTCGCTCATTTAAAGCCGTCAAACGAGAGCTCCGTCCTGAGTCCAATTGGGAAGTTCCAGTCGTCTCCTCATTTGCTAGCTGCAGAACTTGTGTCAGCACTCCACACAGTCCCACCAACTCTGTCCTGATCCTATCCCGATCTCTGTGTGCGGTCTTCACGCCAGCTACGTATTTGGAGCACACGCTAATATTCGACCCTGTGAGTTGAATAACGGCAATGACGTTTGCTGATTGGTTTCGTTAGCATTCTACGAGAGTAACTCGTTGTCAACGACTTGCCTACTATCCCCAGGTTCGCCAGTGCTGCCATAGCGTCGTGTGGGTTAGAGGACTTCAGAGCACAGCATTGCCATCAGACGCACAAGTTTGGATTTAGAGAAGTTGTCGCGTCTACATGGACCCATATAATACGTCACCCCGGCAGTCTGTCCCGGCGCCGGTTCCTGCCATAGGCCCTGATTGTATTAGTCCCGTTCCCGCCGTCCCAAACACCCCAACCCTGCCCCACACACCTCAGACACCCACATTACGATATCAAATGGGCCGGTCCAACCAGGCCGGTCTACCCGGATAGTTAGATAGGTTTCGCGGTAATTTTCTATACTGTCGTTAATACTAGCACTATTTCCCCGGGTAAAAAAAACCACCTGAGTGACTTGTTGCAGTGTGACCAAGGCCAGGACCAAGCCCCTGGTCGCACAATTCCCTTGTTTGTCATCTTCACCATTTCCACGCTGGCACCTCGACCTCACATCATCTCCTGTCATGTGTCCCAACAGTGACCACTGTTCCCTGCCTCCAAACACGTTATTTTCCTCCTGCTTTTGGGCCTCTTGCATACACACTATCATATGGTCAAAGCATCAAAAAAAAAATCCTGGAAGGTCTCTGGCAGCGTCACCACTTATCACGTGGATGGAACCACATCAGCATCACGTGGAACTACTGGTGGCCTCAAGCTCACAAGGTGGCATGAAGATGCCCAGGTCAGACAGCATGCAATATATCAAAGTAAGTGAGCCCAATTATATCTCTTGAGCTACCTGTTTTGGAACCCTTCAAGACTTTGGTGTTATTGCTAACGCCTCAATCTATCAGAACATGTCGTTTACGAGGCTTCAAGAATATTAAACAATGCTGCAGCACAACTCCGGAAATAATTTAATATTTGTACCTTGGTTGCAATCTGTGTAATAACTAGTCCAAGTTAATACAGCTGGAAGACAATGCGTTTCTTAGCAGCACTGGACAATAAACTATTAGTCTGTAGGCTCGAGGACACTATCGGGGTCCAAGCTTATTCCAAAAAGGGGAATATACTTGACAGGAGAGTTTGTAA
>QFFB01000937.1:0-12821 GCA_003316465.1 Ramaria cf. rubripermanens
GTTTGAAACTACACTCAAATATTGTAAATACTGTAGCTCAATGAATACTGGACCAAACTTGTTCTAATTTAATATAATGTTACCTAGATGAAAAAATGTCTATGTGCACTGCAATGGGTTGAATTATATGATGAGCAAGCAATCTGAGCCAGTATGAGTCATGGTGAGAACACAAAGTACAAAAGGGAAAACAAAGGAGAAATTACAATAGTGAAAGTAAGCAAGAATGTGTTAGATAGGGGTAAAGTATGGCGAATGAGTAATGAAAGATCCAAAAATAGAACAAATATGAGTCATGACAAGAAAAGACTAACTAAAATGGACACAAGGTGAGTCATTCAGGAACAAAGTGAGTCATAACAAGAACACTATAAATATCCACCAATCATAGTCATACAAATTGTCCGCCATCTCCGAGATGAGTCAGGGTATTAGTCAGCACAATTGAGTCATGATAAAGAGGGTGATGAATCAGCAACAGTAATAGCTCCTCAATTTCTCCTTGATCCACTCCTATGATAGAATGTGAGGGAGGGATAGTTGTATATAAATTAGAACATATATATGTTGAATTTACTACCAAATTTGAACATATCAAGTCCCAAGTTTAGGGCACCAAGTTGAAGCTTTGTCACAGGACATAGCCATGCATATGTCACACATCACAAGCCACAAGTTTACATCATACATTACACAAAGCCAGGTCACCATCACAAGAATTCACCTGTGTTACATCCTAGAAGAACAGGCTGTATGACTCATCCTCTGCACTAGTCAACCCACAGTAGTAGTCTCTGTGCCACATGAACAACTGCATTATAGACCAGCCACGTAGAAGGACTGTTGTGTGCAGGCTAATAGGTATTATTCCTATTAGTGCATCTTTAGCATGCCTGCAATGACATCAATGATCAGGTCTGATGCCAATCTAGTTACCCTGCACATATATTTGCCACATAGACACCTTGCATCTAATAATAGATCTGTATCATCTCAATATGTCCCTGCATTGCCATCATCAAATGTGGGATGACTACCAGGAGTTATACTCTTGTGTCAGTGTCACATTATACTTCCTATTCACTATATCTAGTGTCATGCCCCCATCCTATATAATCAGACTTTTGTTTGTAACTACATGTACCTCCATCCCCACCATTGCACTATGTAAGCAGTCTTTGAAATATTCCCCTCACTAGCTAGTATCATAAATTCAGTAGCAATAATACTCACCTCTCCCAAGTTGTTCAAAATTCTCAGTTAAGGTAGTTATTTTTGAGATAATTTGCATACATTGCAATTGTCTTGAAGTTTCCTCTCATAGCAAACCCCTGCTTGATTCAGCTTCATTTGAAGCTTGAATTATATGCCACGTTCATAAAAACATTAAAAACACATGATAAGATTCTGAGTGTTCTGATATTTTATAATTATGTTTGCATATACTGAGTTCGCTGTGGAACAGATATTTCCTGTTTTTTTTTTGTCGTCCTCAATCAATGCCATGAATCTTTCATTAATTCAACAACAAATATTTTCCTATTTACAAGCCGTACCACAAAACCAACACGGGTGTGGTTCAAGCCCGCGAACGCGCCTGTGCCTGCATAAGGCTCGCCCGGTCTTCGGTAGGGGACAAGTCTGGTTGTCATCGGTATCCACATAGTTAGGGAACACCTGCCTGTAAATAGCTCAGTCTATGCCCTGGGAAAGGAGAATGCTTACTTGTTCCATCACAGTAGCAGGTCATCATGGTTGGCCTGTGTCATGTCCTCATTGACACACATAATTAGACCATGGTAAAAAGCATAAAAGTCATAAGTGTGAGAATCGCCCCCTGGGCCAAAGGTTTCCTGGGAGCTGAGTGCAAAGTAAACCTGTTGGAAAGGCCAATGAGAGAGAGCATAGAATAATATGAACTGTAACATACCAGGTATTACTCGTGCTTCATCACATGATGCAATCATTTGATAATGGTCCGAGCTTGAAGGAAAAGCTTATCTACTTTTCCTTCAAACTCAGTAATGTGCTAAAAAGTTATGGGCCCCATGCTCTGAACAAAGAAAAAGACCCCACCATGTCTGGCTCAGAAATTGAAAACTGCACAAACAGCATAAAACTTACAAGCACAAACTACAATATCTGGGAAATCGCAATGCAAGGAAAGCTCATGACGGTAAATGCATGGCAAATCGTCACGAAGATCTCAAAAGACCCACTAATGTGGGAGAGGTGGAAAAGTGGCTGCTGAAAAAGGAAGAAGCTACTGGCATCCTGCTCAGATCTTTAACCCCAATGCAGTATGTTCATATCAAGGGCATCATGGATGACCCCATTGAAATGTGGAAAAGGTTAAATGTTGTGATAAAAAGAATATTGTAATAATCACTGTGATGTCATTTCTTTTCTTATCCTTTTATTGCTCTTTCTCTTTCTTTCTCTCAATCATAAAAAGTTAGAAATAATATTCAAAAAAAGGAGAAAGGGGAAATCTTGTTATATTCAGGGAGGAAGCAACAAGATCACACCCGGCCCACTCGCGCGAGCCGTAGATGTGCTATGACATCACAAGTATGGACAGATGGGAAACGCACGTGATTACCCCGTGTATGCGTCGCTGATAATCGATCGGCCCAGTTACATGGTGAACAGGCGCCTGAGCCGCCAGAATGATAAAAATAGATCGAAAAGAAATGTTGCGACTATAGAGGGTCGTACGAGGATGGTAATGACACAGGATTTAGAACCAAGGGACACATCAAACATATCCAATAAATTGGACCGCATATAGGATAGGGGAAGAAGGAGCGGCTTTCACATTATTATGTCAAAGAGACAGACATTTTTCTCTATTATCTTTTTTTACTTGTCATCGAAAATTATACTTCCAATCCCCCCATTCACTATTTTCTTCCCCCTGATAACTAATTATTTTCCAGATTTTTTTTCACTATCCAAAACAAAAATCCGGCACTATTTGCTCCACAGATAGTACTATCCTTCATCCCCTTAGTTACTAAATTTTCAGACCTCCGTCCCTATTATTAGCATTCCCAAAAATCATCCATACACCTTCTCGTATAAGTATCGTAATATTCCTGTATGTTGTTCTTCAGCCAGAATTATATCCTTCCTGATACACTTAGAAAAAGCTCAGGGCATTCAGACTTGCCTTTCAATTTCCTATCATCCTCTTTAACAAAAAATCTATAGTATACAAGTTGGCTACACTAGGCTATCTATCTGTTCTCTCAAATCATCACCATATGTCGAATCTCCTTTACCCGACCAACAATCCATCTTGATGCCGAAGGAACCCCTGAGCCGAATCGCTGGTGCATCATCTCCGACCCCCGCACTACGTCACCTTCGATCAATCAATGCACGTGCCATATCCGGTATCACGTTTCCGAAAGAATCAAAAAAGGGGATATATAGATTTCAACATTAAAGACTGCACACCAATCACAAGTTGCAAACAACCACTTCAACACCATGCAGAAGTTGCTAAGCTTACACAAGGAGGATGCAGAATCTCTCACAGACTACATCCCCCATGTCAACATGGCTACAAATGAACTCATTGCACTTGCACCAAGCACACTCACTACTCAAAATATCATTGATGAAATCGGAATACATGCCACAATTGCAGGACTTGACCATGCTGAATATGGTGCATTCACCTCCTCCATCCTCTTACTCAGCAACCTTGATTGAAATGCCATTGCTACAGCTTTCCAAAACAAATATCTAAAGTGCCAAGCATCCTCCACATCATCTGTGGCAGCACTAGCTGCATTCTGAGGAAAAAGAAACAACGTTGTGATGTGCACTGTATGCAAAAGATGTGGCCACTCAGCAGACAGATGCTGGATTGCTCATCCAGACCTCAGGCCAGTACAAAAGGGTGAGAAGGGAGGAAGGGATATGAAGTAAGCAAGGGAGAGCACATCAAACGACATTGTGGAGGAACTTGCTGGAAATGCAAGTCTGTGATCCTCACCTCCATCATCTACCAGCAGTGACACTGATCTGCATTGGAACACAGACATGGGGGCCACCAGCCAT
The DNA here is from genome assembly GCA_003316465.1 of Ramaria cf. rubripermanens. Lineage (NCBI taxonomy): Eukaryota > Fungi > Basidiomycota > Agaricomycetes > Gomphales > Gomphaceae > Ramaria > Ramaria cf. rubripermanens. Next base: position 4,072 of record QFFB01000937.1, read on the forward strand.
ATGACCCCTCACCGACATTGGCTGCAAAACTATAAGCATTACCACATACCTATCTGACTGGTGATGAATGAAGTAGTATACTCAGCTGGGAGAGGGAAAGTGATATTTACCCCCATAATTGACAGGAGAGTGGCAGAAAACACCATATTCTCCCAAGTACTACATGTACCTGCACTCCAAAATAATCTACTCGCAGTCCTCCACCTTACCACACATTATGGTCACTCATCACTAATTACTCACCAGATTACATGAGGTCTCCCCCTGAGAAATGGCATCTCGCCTCACACTTCACATGCAAAGGGAGGTAAGACTCAATGCTTCTGCTTTTTCCATGTCTATGTCTCTTGTAGTTAGTTTATGTTCTGACCTTATCCCTCATGTATTCTTCAAAGCTTTATTTGATTCCGGCTCTACCCATTGTTTCATTGACTCCACTTTTGTTTGTAAATATGGTCTGAAAACATGGTCTATTTCGTCTATACCACTTTATCTGTTTGATGGTAGTACAAACTCTATAATCACCAAATCAGTAGTTATACTGATCCAATTCCCCTATGGTCACACCCATTCCATATATTTCTATATCACCCCCTTAGATACATCCATTTCGGTAGTTCTTGGACATAACTGGCTTGTTGTTATTATAGATCAATAAGCCTATTATTTCGTCTGTATGAATGAATAAGATGATCACTCAATGGGTATTGCATGTGGGAACAAAGTGCAATTGATGACTAATCAATGCTCCTAATGTGGGGATTAAAGCTCCCAAAGATGAGCCTGTGAATGGCAATAGTGACTGAGCGATTGTAATATTAGTGAATCACTGTTGAAGTAGTCAATTGCCCATGCTGAGATTTGTCAAGGTACCTGATGATGTAATCACAGGTTCCTGATGGGGATGATGGCAACCAGAAACTCGGCTCTTGGATATTGACAAAGAGTGGAGTAAGGGATTACCCAGTGATGGCTCAGAGAAGTTGATCTATGAGCAGATAAGTAAGTTGCAATATTTGTACTACTAAAGCAGGCTTCAAAGCTGTGTAAAACAGCAAGTACGAATCTATAGCGATATTTTAAGTCGCTGTAGACTGTGTGTGATTTTAGTGCAGACTAAATTCTGACTCAGAGTGAGTGTAGACTATATTCTAACTATTGTAATGTACAGGTCATACTACAATATTTATACTACATCGTCACAGATAATCTACGATAAAACATCCGGAGCCAATGGGGTAATCGATGCATGTGGACAAAGGGGTGATTACATGCAGTCTGACAGGTAGTGATCATGATGAGGATAATGGTCAGGTGAATGAAATGTCAGGAGACTTTGGTCAAGAGATACAAAGCCCTTTACAACATAGAATGGTAATGGTAATCAGTGAATCGTGTCATTTGAAATAATAGGAAAAACAAATCTTTGAAATTCCTCAAACATATGCATGTTAATGCATGTATAGGGACTCATGCCCTCTTTGCCCTGTTCCTTGGGCAGCTGTTTTATGAATACTCTTGGTACTCCGTTACACTCGCATTCCGCAAGTTCTGATGGCCCTGTACACTACTTCCGAATAGTGTAGCATGATCAAATGGTCTGGTGGCCTGGCGATTATGTAATCTTTAATCGCACCGAATTTGTCCTTTAGACGCTTGGTCTCCGATTGGGGTCTCATTCTCCCCAGTCGTATGAGATGCTTGTGATGTTATATGTTCGTATATGAGTTCAATAATATTCTGATCAGTGAATCGCACTGATGCTAGTGGCATGTTACCTTGGTGTAACAGTGAATTAGTAATCGCATAATGATGAGGTATTAATGATTTGACTCAGAGAATATATAGATATATTATTTATCACAACATTAGTTACTGAATGGGGTCACCAGAGATACTGGATCATAACAGTGACTGTCTCTAATATGCCATATTCTGTAAAGTATAGATAGATTAGCTGAAGATACATATACATGAGAATCCTAAATATATGCCCTAGTGTTTTGATGCAGTGGGATCTTCCTCTAGTCTGGCTGGATATATAGATCAACACTTCTTCCCACATGATGGCATGATCTTTAAAGTCTGGTTTGTCTCCTTGTGCTCAAATGCAACATCATCTGCCAGATGTGCTTGCCTACTAGGATTAGTAGCATGTGCCTTTCAATTATTGTAGTGATTAGTTCAATGGATTGGTAAACTTGTAACACAATATCTGGATATCTTGGCAGAAGACCTCATAATTTGGAGTGGCTTAACATGCTAGACTCACCAGATTTTCTGAATATAGCTGAGTGCACTGCCACTGGGCACAAGTTGAGGAGCCAAATTAAGAAGTGCTGCTGACTTGCCCTGTGACAATGATGCTAATCTTGTTGTAATAAAAATCCAGTAAATATATATCATGGAGATAGTCTTTTTCACTCTCTATTATTTGTCCTCAGCCCTAGAAGGCTGGGAACATATCTTGGACAAAAACCCTATATTATATTTAGAGAAAGAATTACAGAGCAACAACCACTGCTGCTCTGGACAACATGTGCAAGCCATAGACATGCTATGACATCATAATGTTGACAGAGGATCCATCACTCACATGATTATGTTATAAATAACAGAGTTTGGTGACTGATGACATCATGTAGCACACATCACATTCATTCCGTGAGTACCCATAGTCAGGATACAAGAGTATATTGCACTACAGGCACTCTGGTTCTATCATCTGTCCTTAACCAATACCAGCCCCATCCCTTATCACTCACTCTCCCTTGTTCCCAATCTGTCCAGTCACATACTCCACAATGACACAACCATCTTTCAGTCACGTAGGTACATGTCACATATGTAATAATTCCACTCCACTTGACTGCTCCATCCCAGTTCTGTGCCCAAGACACATGCATATGCACCTGCTCCCTATCTTTATTTGTTCTGCCACAATTTTCGTCCCTACACCCTAATGCAGCTAGTCCAGCCACTCAGTTGTATAAGTAGCTAATTTTCAGAAACAAAATATTACTACAATTCATTATCCCTCTCACTCATGTCGTTAAAGATGCACTAACAGGAATAATGCTTATTAGCCTGCATGCAACAGTCCTTATACCTGTACGGTCTATAATGCAGTTGTTTGTGGGCAAAGAGACTACTAATGTGGGTGACTGATACGGAGAATGAGTTGTACAACCTGTTCTTCTGGGATATAATGCAGGTGACTTCTTGTGAGGATCGCCCTGCTTCATGTGACATATGACATATAACTTGGGATGTGTGACTTGTGATGTATGCGCAGTTATGTGCTGTGACAAAGCTTTGACTTGGTGCCCTAAACTTGGGACTTGACTTGGACTTGGACATAGACTTAAGAGAGACTTGACTTGAGAACTGAACTTGACTTCTTATTACACTGAGAGACTGAGCCCTTTATATACACATCCCCAAGCTACAATGATGTCATGCACTGCGATGGGTTGAGTCATATGATGAGCAAGCAGGTCTGAGTCTGAATGAGTAATGGTGAGAACACAAAACACAAAAGGGGAAAAAAAGGAGAAATTATAATAGCAAAAGTAAGCAAGAATGTGTCAGATAGGGGTAAAGTATGGAGAATGAGTAATAAAAGATCCAAAAATAGAACAAGTATGAGTCATGATGAGAAAAGACTAACTAAAATAGAAACAAGGTGAGTCATTCTGAAACAAAGTGAGTCATAACAAGAATACTATAAATATCCACCAATTGTAGTCGTACAAATGGTCCACTTTCTCCAAGATGAGTCATGGAATTAGTTGGAACAATTGAGTTATAAGAGTGAGGGTGACGAATCAACAACAGAAATAACTCCTGAGCTTCTCCTTGATCCACTCCCATGATAGAACGTGAGGGGGAGACAGTTGTATACGCTCTTGAGCAGCTCTATGATGAAGGTTGAGTCGGATTGACGTGGGATGGTTGGTTGGGTATGGAGCCCTGAATTCTGCTTCGTATTCTTCCCTTCCTTCATTGTGAATGACCTTGCCCGTGTATCCAAGGAATGTGAATGGCTGTGTGTCGTCTTGGAAATGCACTGAATCTCCAATGGCATATGATTTTGGAATATAGGGATGTGACTTTTTCATTGAGAGCCATGCTGCTTTAGGTGACTGGGGGTAAAGCATATGATGAAGCTTGGTGTGTCTTTGAATATCTTCCCAATCGAGTGACCATTGTGATAATGAGGGTGATGTTGGGGAGTCAATGGTCTGAAGGGGAATAGAGTTTGAAGCTGCGTTGTTGATGGAAGGCATGGGGATATCAATGAACTGATAATTGATGGGGTATGGCTGAGTCAACTGGCTGGGCTGCACTGAGATGATGGAATAAGCTGAGATGAAATAGATGTGTGTATAGCTTGGAGTTTTTAAAGACTCCTCGGAGTTTGAAGCTTTTAGATGTGTTTTGTTTGATTTTCCTTCACCGCCCTGCTGGACAGTGGTGCTACCAGACTGTTCCTTGATGGTGATTTTGTGGCTGTGCAGAAGCTGACAACATGTTTGCTGACACACCCAGCCCCTGTGTATAACGTGGATGGGACTTTGAATGAGGCTGGCTCCATTCGCAGTGTGGTGGACCTCATCCTGTGTTTTTGAAACCATTCAGAGCATGCATTTTTTGCTGTCACTAACCTTGGGAAGCACAAGATGATCTTGGGTTACCCATGGCTCCAGGACCACAACCCTGAGGTGAACTGGCAAACACAGGAGGTGGTGCTAAACAGGTGCCCAGCGAAGTGTCACACCTGTAGGGCAAAGGATCACTCATGTATGTGGCAATCACTACGTGTCCGGACATAAGCTTTGTGGTCCAACAGCTGAGTCAGTTCTCATCTAACCTGGGACAGCAGCATTGGGAGGCAGCAACACGGGCACTTCGGTATCTAAAGGGTACACGGGATTGGTGCCTTGTACTGGGAGGAAAAGGGGCCATCCAGTTGGTGGGCTATACTGATGCAGAATGGGCAAACAATCCAGACGGACACCAATCTATCTCCAGTTACCTATTCTCCCTGGGAGGGGGAGCTATACCATGGAGCTCTAAAAAACAGCAGACAGTCGCTGCATCTTCCTGTGAAGCAGAGTACATGGCATCGAGTCATTGCATGAAAGAAGCACTATGGTTACGCAGCTTACTGAAATGCCTGGGGATATAGCAAAACTACGCCACCACTCTGTTTTGCGACAACCTCGGATCTATCTCACTCACAAGAAATGTGTCATTCCATGCCCGATCCAAGCACATTGATGTCGCTCACCATTTTGTATGCGAATGGGTGGCAATGGGCATCATATCCTTCGAGCACCTACCAACTCATCTCATGCTGGCAGATGCACTCACAAAGTCTCTGGGTGGACCAAAGTTAGCTCAGTTCCGAAAGGCAATGGGTATACTCCAGGACCAAAACGTGCCTCATAAGATCGAGGGGGGGTGTTGAAATCATTCTTAGTGATTGTACGTACAAAAGGCACGTGAGTTCAGGTCCAAATTCTCTTCCCTCAGTTGTTCAAACCACGACTGAGGTGAGCGGTTCTCACAAAGATTACCTACCTGTACTTATATCAACCTATACTAGACTGACAAAGTACAGGTAATGCTTGAGTTGTTCAAACCACGACTGAGACTGACGAAGTATAGATCTCAATATGAGGCTGCATAACTTAGTAAAAGTGTGGTGTCCAAATCATAGCCACCAAAAGTCTGAGAATAGACTCTAGCTAAATGAAGTAGGCATGAATGAAAATGGACCATAGTAATGAAATCACCATACAGGGAGTGTAGCTCCCTTACAATATCCATGTATGCTCTTGGTAATGCAGAATTATCTTGGTAATGCAGAATTATCTTGGTAATGCAGAATTATCTTGGTATATGTATAAACAAACAAGAACTACCACTTGTATAGAACTTTAATACCCCCAGGATATCTCTGAGAGATGAACTTTTATTGCATCTTTCTGGACCCTGCAGGAAGCTATAATAAAGGGGAACAATGAATTCCAAATATTAGTTGATGTATATATTATATATAGAAAGAGGTGTATGCAGTATCAAATTCATACATAAAGATTTGCATGTTCCAGATCCCATTTACTTCAATTGACATATTTTATATACACTGAGTTTTACTCTACAAAAATTCTATCCACTTGTAGCCACACATGTGGAGGCTAACCTCTCCAATTTTCAGCTCTTAATCTGTAGTTTCAGTTATGCTATGGCATATTTTTTTTTTTGGAATTATTTTAGAAAAATTCAAACTCTGCCTTAGGTACCCAGAACAGCTGTAAGGCTCCATCTGGCTCACATCCTGGGAGCCCTATTGCCTTAACACAATCTTCTATTTACCATAAATTTTTTTCTGTTCTATTTTTACTATACTAGCAATCAGGTGCTTACATGATATGTAAGCATGCTGATCAGGTACTGCTGATAGATGTGCAGGGTAATCACATGAGTAATGTATCCTTGGTTGGCATCATGATGTCATGTGTGTCTATGGCTCATGCTCAATGTCTGGAGCAACAGTGGATGTTGCTCCATGACCCTATTTCTGAATAAATGTATAATACAATTTAAAATATGTCCCCATCCTTCTGGGACTGAGGACAAAAACAGGAGAAGAGAGGAAAATATTTATATGATTATTTACTCATTTTATCACAACAGTGGAGCCATAAATCAGTGATTTGTGCACTTGAACTTGGTACTGTGCACACCAAGGCATGCATGGAGTCTCTTTAATTCTCTCCAGACAGCCAGATGTAAGGTGTGAATGCAGAGACTGGGCACATAATTTTAGAACCTTTGAAGAGATCTTACATGGGCCACAGTGGCAGTACTATCATATTCTTGCAAGATGGCAAACAGATTGTGGCACCAGCTGCTGGAAAGACAATCAGGTCACAGGATACCAAGACAGGCAAGGTCATTTCAGCACCATTTGCAGCCCACACCTGTGGTATCTACTTGGTGATATTTTCCCCAGACAGCAGTTGTAAAGGCAACCTCAACACTGGTGAGGGAGGTCTAGAAGTAAATATAAATGGAGTACTAAATATAGCTGGCTGCATACCTGGTGAGGGAGGTCCTAAGGAAAAGATGGTTGTCTCAAAGTCACTGAAAGAGGATTTTGAGATGCTTCTCATGTTCTTCAATATAATGTGAGTAAATAAAGATATTGTCCATATATATGTGGATGAACAGTTGTCATCAGGCATTGGAATGTAGAGGGCACATTATAATCACCCATCTGCATTACTTAGCTTGTGAAGGTGCCAAGCACCATTGCAAATACAGTTCTCTGCACATGTTCATATGCTTCAAACATATTAAGTTTGGATCAATATAATCAATATAATGCATAGGCCATACCATTACAAGTGATATCTTGGTCTGGGAACAGGGTCACATCTTTGACCATGTTTTCATTCTGCTTGTGTAGATCAAATACTTTTCTCAGCTTGCTGCTTTTCTTCAGCACACATAGCATGGGCACTTCTTCATGTCCCACTGCATGAACCACCACTTTGCAGTGGTGTACCTCTTGATTTTCACCAAAAGCTCTTCACAGAAATGCTCTGGGCATTTCAGTAGTCTATAGCATATCCACTTGCTAGGATCAACTAAGTTGATCTTGTGATTGACCTCCTGCATAGGCAGAGCTGTTTTGAAACCATTGCACTAAACTCTAAACTGTGGTGTTAATCACAATTATAAAGTTCAATCAAAAGATTTGACTTTACGAGCACACACAAGCTTTCATCACTCGCCTAATCGATAGAAGAACCCCATTTTACATAATCCTGTGTAACATACAATATAAAAGGAGGCCATCCTGTCCCCTTGGATCAGCATCCAACTGATCTAGCAATCTAGCTTCTTCTATCCACAACTTGTCTATCTTACTAAGCTGCTAACCCCAGCTAGGGTCTTACAGTTGCTTTGCTGTATTGATTCTCAGTTACAGCGGGTTGCAATATATAAGGCATGAGTTTGAAACTACACTCAAATATTGTAAATACTGTAGCTCAATGAATACTGCACCAAACTTGTTCAAATTTGGTAGTAAATTCAATATATATATGTTCAAATTTGGTAGTAAATTGTCATTTGTAACTATTTGCACAATCCAGTGCCACCCCATAACTATAGCAGCTTGTTTGTGCAGGGGAAAGTAAGAATAGATAACCAATCATCTCCTCTGGTTTGCACAGCCCTGCACTGCTTTGCACAGCCTTGCACTGCTTTGCACAGCCTTGCACTGCTTTGCACAGCCTTGGACAGTCCCATGACCATGGTGTCTCAGTTGTGGAGGTCCCATAACCATGACATCATGGTTGTGGCTTATTTGGTCCCAGGATCTGGTGTTAGGGGTCATCCACAAATAAGCTACCTATTTATGAACAATTACTAGGTAGTTAAATAGTTCCAAATGTCCTTAGAAAAGGTTGTATGAATATTTCTTTATTATGTTCACATTGGGTCCACAAAGTACAACAATCCATTGGTCGCTGAGCTAATCTTTCCCACCATCACATGACTATCACATGACCTTGCCAAAGTAATCACAGTCACATGACTATCACATGACCTTGCTAGTCACATGATTGTCACATGACTCTATGCTGAAATAAGATAGTCACATGATGATCCTGTACATTAGACGCCACTCTGAGCAGTGATCTAATAGTCTTGGTTATTAGTTAATCAAT
>QFFB01000939.1:0-14305 GCA_003316465.1 Ramaria cf. rubripermanens
TTCAAGCCCTGCTAGTCGTGCTTGTCCGATGTTCACGCGATCCAAGAAACCTGTTCAGGAGATTCATCAGATACCTTACTCAAGAAAGACTGCAAACACACTGAGCAAATAAAGTCTATGACATATGAGTGCGCCACTCAGGTGCCGATACATGCGGAGGAGACTCACAGCGAAGCATATGGCACAATCCACAGATCTATCCGCCATAAGAGTTTCTTTTCCTCAGCTGGGCTCATACGAAGGGCATCCTCTTCCTCAGCCTTCTCAGAACCTAAGAAGTGTTCATCAGGTAGCTTCCCATCCCGTCCAACGACCTTCTCGTCGGTCTGGGACATGGTGTGAACAAACAGACAACTCACGTGGGGCAGCTTCTTCTTAGTACAACTGGACCCCGGGCCTGAGATTTGAAACCATGGCGCCTCGCGCTTGCTCCAATCCCGGAGCTCGTATCCCCGACTCCGAAGGGTTGTGAGGCATAAACCGTCTTATGCACATGCCTTTACGGATCCTGCTATGGCGCCCGCCCCCGACTCCGCTTATTCACTGCAGACCTGATTTTCAGGTCATTAGGCGCTACAAAATCAGGTCAAAAGGGCCTGAAAATCAGTGAAGGGAGCTTGAATGAAGATCTTATGGATTTTTTATCCATTTGCCCAGTACTGAAATCCTGTAGTAATCATGAACATATTAGTTCACGTGAGGCCTTAAAATAAGCTCTCTTGGCGCTGAATTTCAGACTTTTCTGAACTAGATAACAGGACATAATAGGACTTTTATTGATGTCAAGAATACACACAAGGAAGCACATAGCCAGGAATAGCATGCAATACAGGGGCCCAAGTCAACATCAAGTGCAGCCATTGGGAATTGAGCTGAGTGTGCTAGAAAGCGAAGGTGTGTCGATTGTGCCGAAAAACAGAGGCGAATCAAGCATGGCTAAAAAATGAAGAGGGGTCGATCGTGCCAGGAAACAAAGACAAGTCGGCATTGCCGGGAAATGAAGTCAAGTCAAGGGTGGCAATGAGAACAAGACATAGATGAGTACCAGTGAGTTGAGTGGGAATCAAGAGTGAGCAGGAATAGTTAGAGTGAGTGGGACCTGAGCTTGAGATCAAGTGAGAATCAAGAGCATGAGTGAAGGCAAGATATAAGCTGAAATTTGACTGTGAAATAATGTGAGAATGAGTCGATACAGCCATTGTGTACACTGTAAGATTGGAACTTGAATTAAGTTCCGAACAGAATCTTTACGGGTTAGTGATTGCGTCAGCTTGGATAAGATACGCCTGTATATAATCCTGGGTATTATATAGTAATCCGATTCCACGAGGATCCCGGCACCGCTGCATGTCCAAGTACCCGGGACTGACCTCAAATCTAATCGACCATGTGTTGTCGATCGAAGATATCGGATCATGGTTACCACGTCCTCGATCACAAGATTCCGTATGAATTGGTTTAGATTGGTTGAGCGCTTGCTCCCGATCGTACTTCGACAACGTGCAGTCACGCCACAACGCGTCCAGGGAGTTATGTCTGCTGGTTTTGGAGGACTTGGCAAATTTTTTCACAAGTCGTGTGAGTAGTACTAGTACTAACATTCATTAACTTTAGAACTCCGCCTCTTCTGCTCGTACCACCACCACCAACCATGCTTCCAAAAACTGCAATGGTGCGAAGCTCTCAAGCTATTGTTGCATCTGAGAGAGCAGTAAGTCAATTTGATGACCCAAATACCAGGTACCTTAATGCTAATAACATCTGCCTCAAGAGACAATCTGATAGACACAAGGTGTAAGAAACACTTATGCGATGTTCTCAGTGTTTGCATGTGAGAGCATAAGTCAAACGACTGTTTTATTTACCTTATGCGATGTTCTACAGCATACAATGTAAGCGAACAGATACATAGTATAACTAATTGTTATCTCAGCTCAGTGTTTGCATGCGAGAGCATAAGTCAAACGACTGAGGGAGATTGTACATAAATGCAAGCCATTTATATTCTCAATTGCAATGAATGGATTGAAATAGAAAACAAAGAAATGTCTTGCATTCTACGCAAGACTAATACCTTATATGGAGCACCAAAGGGTGATGACATAACATGTGGGCATTCATGTGTTTGTTACTCCAACACAAGGTACTGTGTGTGTGTACACAGTGCCATGCAATCCTAGACAGATCTTTGCCAGGTCAGATGATCACTCTGAGGCAGAGACAAACTCACGAAACAGATGCTACATGCCTACATCACACACAATCTCTCCCTCCAAATTGAGGGAAAAAATGCCACCCAGTACTTACTTAGGCAGCCAAATGATCAAGAGGCACTTGGTCTAAAGTATCAAGGGCCAGTGGCCCCTCACAGCCATCAACACATGTCATTAACACACAAGGACCTCATTATGAAATTGATGATGACTTGGCAATTGATGTTAGACAGGAGCAGGAAAAGGGCAAGAATTTGGAGGATAACAATTATTCCTCACTGGTTCCAGCCAAAGTGAGTAAACATTATGTTGTATGCATCATATGTTACTAATTCTTATATATACTTGATATATATTCAGGAATCACATCAAGATATGTATTTTGAAGTCTCACAAGCTATTTCAAACAGCCCTAGTGTCTTATTACCTCATGATGGTATGGTTATGAGTGGGAATGATGAGGCATTTGTGCAAGATGTTGGTCTGGATGACAACTTCAACAAGGAAGCTGCCGAGGCCCATGGGGAAGATGGGATCAATGGGGAAGATGGAATCAATGATGCCAATCCATTTAATGTCTATCCTGGTCCTGAATATCTAAGTGATAACTTGGATGGCTCCTCCAGTTCAGGTAGTGGTTCAGGTCTGGAAATCCCTGTTCCTGCATCAAATCCCACTTGTGATCCATTGTCAAACCTGCCACCACTGCCCAACAGAATGAAAATCTTCCTTGAGGCTCACTGTGAGTGGCTTGTTTGCACCATCCTACTTCTTGTGTGGCTATTACATACTGAACATCATGTCTCATTCCAAGCCTGTACCCTCCTCTTATGGTGTCTCAGGACTATATTCATAATGCTAGGCCTTATAGCTTGGGCCAACTCAATACCTACAACTTTAGGCATGATGCTCACTCATTTGGGACTTCAAGATTGGTTCCAGCTGTTGGTTGTTTGTACAGCCTGCTGAGCTGTATGTGGACCTCTGGTTGCAAATCCTACACTAGAGTATCAAGGTAGATGCAGGGGATGTAACTCACTCATATACTCTGGTATTTCAGAGTTGTACTATGATGTCAGCAATGGATCACACATAAAATTCAAAAAGGCTCCCAAACCTAAATGTGTAGTCCCTTATTCTTCCCTTTTGGAATTACTCATTGGACTTTCTTTCCCAACCTGGAATGGAGGATGAGTTAGATGCCTGGAATTCTCACATCAGGAGACCGGGCATGTATACCATGATATGGGATAGAGCCCTATGGAAGGAGATCCTTGGGGCTGATGGAAAACATTTCTTTTGAGACAGATGACATGGAGCTTCACATTGCAGGCACAAGTGCCCTTGATTGGTGAGTTTAGTCTGTGTCATGTTACTTAGGGTCCATTGAAATAAGGTGCTCCAGGTTTCAAGCTAGATGAGGTGATCTATCACCTAGCCACTCGTCCAGTGTCATTTCATGGTCACTCACCAACTTGAGAGCTGAGATCAAGTAAGTGAATTTTTCAAATTTTCATGGTTATTGGCCCTTGATTAATCTGGTCTTATATATCAAATTGATAAGATGCTAATAACTATGATGACACCTGGTCTGACCAAACTGATGGCTGATCAATTACAGTATTATGCCACACACATCATTGATGATCTTGAGGTGTGTCATGACTGCTGTTTTTCAGATCTTGAGTCTAGCAAATTACATTGACCCTCCTGCATCTATCCCTCACGCTGATATCAGCAAGGCCCCTGCAGTCTATCTCACTCCTATTCGCTGGTCACCAAACATGATCTTTGCCATTGTGCCACAATACTTTGCCCTCATTTTGCAGCATTTGCATCCCCCTTACAGTGTGCAGAGTCACTGAATATGAGCAGAAGTCCAGTATAGCCGACAGGTTTCACTCACAGATCTCATCAGTTGCTGTGCCCCATGAAGGTGGTTTGACCCTTACTCCATGTCCTAAGCATACGCTACTCTTCCACAGTGTTCTAGTCCCTCTCTATCCATCCACCCCTGCATTTGCTTTTTACTATAAGTACTTCAATTCCGCCTGTATAATTCTCTAGTTCAATTATCATTTGACTCCTCACTAGTAGAAAAAACCTTAGTACAACAATCCACTGCCTCATCTGTCGTTGTGTCTATTGGTGAGCTTGAACCTTTGATCTTATTTGCTACACCCCCTTAGGGGCATTGCCGAGACCACTATTTGCAGCACTTTGCAGGAGTGTTCGTATTAGCAAAAGGAACACCTGAACTAGGGTGACCTTTCCTTGAGGATGTGTGCAATTCATTGCATAATCCTCTTGGTTTATTTGCTATGACTGCAGGCCCATGATGGAATTACACTGACATTATATCTTTACTCCAAAACTCAACCTTGACAGTATAATTGAACTAATACCTACAGTCTATGCATCTTTACTGACTTACTAACCATGCCTTGAACCCTGATGACATTAACTCATCACATCCTTTGGCATCTATTTCTTGTGGTTTCGCCCATATATTTCTCCAGTCCAGAGCTTACATTCTCTGATTGATCTTTGCAGCACACTTTACTGCTTTTTTGGGGGTTACATCCTCCAGCATCCATTTATTGTGATTTCGCCCATGCATTTCTCCAATCCAGAGCTTACATTCTCTGATGGATCTTTGCAGCATGTTTTGCTTCTTTTCTGGGGGTTACATCCTCTGGCATTTATTTCTTGTGGTTCATCCACAACCAGTTTCATCCAGAGCTTACATTCTCTTATTTATTCTCACAGCACATTTTTTGCTGCTGTCCACAAGGTCACATCCTCCTACACCTACATACTTCACTGCTTTTCCAAACCCATCTTTGCTGTTTTTTCCAAGGTTACATCCTCCAACATCATCTCTTTGCAAATCAGTCTCTCCAACCAACATCTCATTCTCATCCCACCCTGGCCTCACTGGAAAAGATTCTAAACAGCTCCTCTTCAGAAGGTTAGTTCGCAACTCCCTGACCATGTACACAATGGGTCACTTAGCATTTCTCTACACTCCATCTCCCTTATGTCCTGAATCACAATTGAATCTCTTTGCTGCTCTTACCTTTCATTTTCAATCATCTTTCATCCTCCATGTGCATATCTCTGGTCATCCTGACCCTGTACCAACACTTATTGATTCTGGTGCCACATCCAATTTTATCAACACCTCATTTTCATCTCACCCTGGCATCATCTCCATGCCATTATGCTTGCCAATTGCACTCTGTCTCTTCAATGGGAAGCCTGCAATGAGTGGTTTCATTCATGAATATCTTGATATGGAGCTCACATTCTCTAATTTATCTTCACAGCATGTTTTGCTACTAGTGGCAAAGCTACATCCTTTGGCACTGATTATACTTGGTCTCCCCTGGCTGATTGCCATGAAACCCATCATTGAATGGGGCAACCTAACTATTACACTTCCATTCGGCACTGCTTCCTTGCTTCCATGCATGACAGTTGCCATGGCTTGTACGTTGATCAATTCACCAATGATTTTCAATACTATCCCTGAACTCCACACTGTCCCAATAACTTTGCCACCATCAGTTCTTGATTCAAACATATCCCTCTGATTCTTGCATTATGTCCCAAATGCCACGAATGAATCACCCACAAACATCCCAGTCCCTTACCTGGATTGGCATTTGCTTGAAACTTACTTACCACCTATAGCATGAAATACTGCAAATGGCCATGTTGAGTTCCTTGATACTTTTCAACCTCCTATTCTGCCCCTTTCTGTTTCTAAGCAGACAAGTGACGTGGAGGATGGAAATCACTCACTGCCTATAGCACAAAATATTGCGAATGGCCACATCAAGTCTCTGAATACTTCTCAGCCTCCTATTTTTCCCCTTTCTGTCTTTGAGCAGACATGCAATGTGGAGGGTGAATGTCTATACACACTGGAGTATGGTCCAAACACACTTTCTGAGTCATCTCTTCTCCTATCAATTCTTGAATCCTCTACTTCCCTGGCTGATTGCCATGAAACCCATCATTGAATGGGGTAACCTAACTATTATTCTTCCATTTGGCACTGCTCCCTTGCTTACAGTTGCCAGGGCCGGTATATTGGTCCATTCACCAACAATCTTCAATACTATCCCCAAGCTCCATACTGCCTCAATGACATCACCATTAGTTCTTGGTTCAAACATATCCCCACAATCCTTGGGTTACATCCTGAACACCATGAATGGTTTGCCCACAAATATCCCAGTCCCTAACCCAGGTTGGATTTCACTTGAAACTTGCTCACCATCTATAGCATAAAATACTGCAAATGGCCACGTCAAGTCCCTCAATACTTTTTGACCTCCTATTCTGCCTCTTTCTGTTTTCAAGCAAGCAGGCGGTGTGGAGGGTGGAACTTACTTACCACCTATAGCACGAGAGATTGCAAACAGCCACGTTGAGTCTCTGAATAACTCTCAGCCTCCTATTCCGCCCCTTTCTGCTTTCACACAGATGGGCAATGTGGAATATGAATGTCTATACCTCCTCAAGTATGATCCAAGCACACTTTATGAGTCACTTCCTCTTCCATTGATTCTTGAATCCTCTACTTTGCTGGCTCAGATTTCTAAGAAAATAGAAAATGAATCAATTTGGTCAAAAACAGCATCAAATGGTACCTCGCAAAACTCCTCCCCCAAATTCACATCAGATATCACCATTGATATAAAAGTCACTTCCATTGGCATATTCGCCATCCATGTGTCATGACTGCTGTTTTCACATCCCGAGTTCAGCAAATTATGTTGATCTCTCCAGCATCCTTCTATCATGCTGACATTGGCAAGACCTCTACAGGTGATCCTATTCCTATTCACTGGTCGCCGAACATGATCTTTGCCATTGTACCACAATACTTTGCCCTCCTTTCGCATCATTCACATCCCCCTTGCAGTATGTAGGGTCACCAAGTACAATCAGAAGTCCAGTCTAACCAACGGGTTTCACTCACAGACCCCATCAGTTGCTGTGCCCCATGAAGGTGGTTTGACCCTGACTCCATATCCTAGCGCACACTACCCTTCCATAGTGTTCTAGTCTCTCTCGATCCATCCCCCCCTGCATCCACTTTTTACTATAGGTACTTCAATTCCACCTGTATAATTCCCTACTTCAATTATCATATGTCTACCTTGTTATTTGGCTCACTAGTAGAAAAGAACCTTAGTACAATGACCTACTCCCTCATCAGTAGTTGTGTCTAATGGTGAGCTCAAACCTTTTGATCTTATTTGCTACGCCTTTTTAGGGGCATCACTGAGACCGCTATTCGCAACACTTTGCAGGAGTGTTAGGATCAGTGAAAGGAACACCTGAACTGGGGTGACCTTTCCTTGAGGACATGCGTGATTCATTGTGTACTACTCTTGGGTTATTCACTACAACTGTAGGCCCAGGTTGGAATTACACTGACATTCTATCTTTACCCTAAATTCCAATCTTGACAGTATAATTGAACTAACACCTACAGTCAAAGCATAGTTGTCTATTAGTTTTACCATGTCATCAACAAAAAAGCAACAACCTGTCTTGCATAGGACATGGTCTACAGGCCCAGCAGCAACCCCAATGACATTAACTCATTGCTCCACTTCAGTGACCCTCCTACTGCAAACCATAGCATTGCCAGTGGTAGTAAGATCTGCATCTGCTCAAAACACATTCACAGTAACTTCACAGCCACACAATGACACTGAGCCCTTAGGAAGATACTATGTGGAACAACATCATCTTGGCTTGGAAGCGCACTTATGAACCCTGCCCACACAGATTACTCCATTACACCCCATCCCCGAACATGCATCTCCAACACAGTTTGACCTGCATTGTGAATTAATGCCAGGAGAAAGACACTTTTCGCCACCTTACCCTCGGTCCACAATAGTACCAGAGACCAGGGAGCGGTCATTCGCAGAACCACTGTGAAGGCTACTCAACCCATACAGCCCTGACATTCAGGTGAATAATTCTAGTTCATTCCAGCCCCCTTACCTGTCCAATGTCCCTTGACTAGCCAGCATCTCATGCACACCCTTTTAATCCGAATTTGCACAACCTCATGTACCAGGGGTACAGTACCACAGTACCCCTAGGGGAATGGGTAGACCCTCTAACACCCTGAACCCATTTATTGATGTTATAAAATGGCTTTAGATATTTTTCTCTTGTTTCCAGTAATCTGGCATTGTTTTCCAGTTACTGACAAATCTGCCCTTTGCCCTTGTGTATAAATAGTTTTGATAGTTACTTTTAATATCCAAGTGGTTTTAGCCTGAACACTTATGAAGAGTCTGGTTGTGTGAGTTAACATCATCCTCACAGTGTTTTGTTTCTAGTGCATTGTGCATAGTTCTCGTTCCTGTTCCAGATCCATTGAATCTCCCTTCCCATATCACAACAATTGATATCCACTATTCACAGTGACCATTCACTTGCCAGGCACCACATCAACAGACTCTGGTCCAGGAAAGAGTACCATCAGTAGGACCCCATGCTAATCACTCTCATCATTCTTTGCCAAGTCATCACAGTACTCATGATTTATTCCTATGAGAACAACATCCATCACCCCTAGAGGCTATCCTGAGCAACAGGCACCCCTAGTGAATCCAGGTTATTATGCTGACCCTTTTTTTGGTAGACAGCATTACTATGCTTACCTACCTTTTGCTGGTCCAATGTCCAACGTTACTAACTTTGCAGGTTATGCCCCTCACAAACACTATGTGGCTCAGCTGCCAGTACCTGGGCCTCCTCTCAGAGCTTTCCCACCACATTTCACTGGTCCACCCCAGTCACCACTGGTCGGTGAACCATCTCCACCAACTTCTGATGGACAACCATTGACTCCAGGTGGATTGCTGGGCCCACCACCCGGTGGCCCACCTTTTCCTTACCCAGCTGGGCCCCTGGGACCACCTCCTCCACCTCCATGAGGGGGAAATTAGCCCCAGCAGGGTTTCCCATAGTATCACTACTATCCTTATCCCATGCCTTATGCCCAGAGAGTGCCTGATAGTGATTTGAATGCAGCAAAACCTGATAAATTTACAGGAAAGGAGCCTCACCTATTGCACACATTCATTGCAAGCTGTGTTATGGTCTTCAACAACAAGCCCCATAAGTTTCAGAATGAGCACTAGCAAGTCTCCTATGCAGCATCCTACCTCAGCAATATCGCCCTCATGTGGTGGCAACCCTTTCTTA
This sequence comes from Ramaria cf. rubripermanens, assembly GCA_003316465.1. Taxonomy (NCBI): domain Eukaryota; kingdom Fungi; phylum Basidiomycota; class Agaricomycetes; order Gomphales; family Gomphaceae; genus Ramaria; species Ramaria cf. rubripermanens. The sequence continues at coordinate 9,462 of QFFB01000939.1, forward strand.
CCATTGTCCCTGAACCTGCTATTCAGAACAGTTGGCCTATTTTTGTCACAGAACTCAATATGCTATTTGGCCAGGCTGATATTATCCAGGTCTCTGAGCAAGCAATTCGCAAGCTCAAGATACTTGACACCCATCATGTCAATTGTCATATGACCAATTTTGCTGAGTTATCTTCTTACGTGCAGTGGAATGATGCCACTTTATATGAGGCCTTTTATCATAGCCTTGCTGAGCGTATCAAAGACCACATGCTCACCGTTGAACGTCCTTGAACCCTCAACATACTTAAATGTCAGGCTCTCCGAATTGACAACCGATACTGGGAACAACAGGGTGAAAAGCAGACTACTACCTCTGTTTGCCTGCCAGCTTCCAAAACTCCTGCTAATCCACAAGTGAACACTCGCGTTAACACAGCAACTGTAGCAAAAGCTAGCAAGAGGAAGGACTTTTTGCTCACCAGGTCTACTACATTCATCACAGCATCATACCCATGTGATTCTGGCAGTTTAATGATGAAATCAATGCTGATGGTGTCCCATTAGGATTCAGGGACTGGAAGTGGGACCAGCTCTCCCATTGGTAGATGTTGGGGTGCCTTTGTCCGTAAGCAGAGGTCACAGGTCTTCACATATTGGCCAATGTAGTGAGACATATGCGGCCACTAGTAATTCCTTGCAACCAGCTCCAATGTTTTCCACCTGCCAGCATGCCCCTCTACCCATGTCATGATGTTGGGACACAATGTGGCACTGGAGGTCTGCTCCTTGTGGGAAATAGATCTTACCTCAGAAGTGCAGCAGCCTGTCCAACTCTGCCCATTCTGCACTCCGTACTGAACAGGAGTGACCCTTTTGCAACTCCTCCACTGCCTTAACCACTGACTCTTCATTCTCACCATTCCAGAATGTCTTGCGGATGTCCCGGAGTACATCCACCTTCGCACCCTGTGCACTCACCCCTTCAAGTACGTGGATTGCAAAGAGCTCTGGGCGGAGCAATGTCATGTCAGCATTGTCCCCACTCCCGGTGCCATGGTCTGCATGGTGGGATAGTGCGTCAGTCTTTCCCATCGACTTCCCAGGATGGTGGTGGAGCTCAAAGTCAAACCTTGAGAGGTACAGCGACCACTGGGCTTGTCTCCGGTTGAGCTTTTTGGATGTCTGGAAATACTCAAGATTTTTGTGGTCTGTCCAGATCTTGAACTTATGCTGGGCACCCTTGAGAAAGTGTCGCCACTCTTCCAGGGCTCTGATGATGGCCAGCATCTCTTTGTCATGAATCTCATAGTTCCTCTCTACAGCATTCAGACTTTTGGAGAAGAATGCAATAGGGTGCCACTTGTCATCCACAGTGGACTGTTGGGAGAGCACAGCTCCAGTTGCTGCATCAGAGGCATCAGCTTCAACATGAAAGGCCTGTGAGTCATCAGGGAAGACAAGGATGGGTGCTGTGATAATGAGTTCCTTGAGGCTGTCAAAGGCTGCCTGCTCTGGTTCACCCCAGTGCCAGTCAACCCCCTTCTTGGTGAGGTCAAAGAGGGCTCAGGCATGATGAGAGAAGTCCTTGATGAACCTGTGGTAAAAGTTCACAAATCCAACAAAGGACTGCACTTCTCGCTTGTTCCTAGGGACTGGCCACTCTGCCACCCCTGCAACCTTGACTGGGTCCATCTCCACCAGTCCCTCTGACACAATGAGTCCCAAGTACTCAATCCGTGTCTGTTCAAAGTTGCACTTCTCCGGTCTGAGGTAGAGCTTGTACTTTCGCAGCCATTCCAGTACCCTACGCACTACCTCTTGATGCTCCTTGAGTGTCTTTGTGAAGATCAGGATGTCATCTAGATAGACACAAATGACACCTTCCATGATCATGTCCTGAAAGATGTCATTCATCATTGTCTGAAAGGTTGCTGGGCTGTTTGTAAGGCCAAAGAACATGACAAGGGGCTCAAACAGGCCATGGTTGGTGTGAAAGGCTGCCTTCCACTCATCCCCATCTTTGATGTGGACATTGTTGAATCCCCAATGGACATCAAGTTTCGTGAAGTACCTTGCTCCTCAAAGCTGGTTGATGAGTTCGGATATGAGTGGGATTGGATACCGGTTATTGACTGTTATTGCATTTAATGCTTGGTAGTCTTGCACCAACCTGAGTGAGCTGTCCTTCTTCTTGATGAAGAATACAGGTGAAGCCATTGGTGACTTGGATGGGCAAATGCGACCAGTCCGGAGGTTCTCCTGGAGGAAGGCATCAAGCTCCACCTGCTCATTAGGTGACAATAGGTACACCTTGCAGTTGGTAGGCTTGGAACTAAGCTCTAGTTCAATGGCATGGTCCCACACCTTACAATCTGGCAGTGCATCAAAGGACTCTTTTGCAAACACATCCTCAAAGTCATGGAGATACTCTAGGATCTTAGTCTCTGCATGAGTATACTTTTGTGATGTCTCTGCAAGCTGTTGTGAGGTTGTGGTGGAGGCACGCACAAACATTGGGTCTGGGGGGAGATCTATACAGAGCAGGTGGTCACCTTCAGCTGGGAGGTCAGTCAACTCCATGTCTGGCGGTCCACTGATGTGACTTGATGAACCGCTAGAAGGTGTGGAGCAGGGAGGCAAGCTGGTTGGCCCTGTGTCAAGCAGCTCATTGCTTGAGTTCCGGGGACTGCTGGGTGGAGTGCCAGGGGGGGGTTAAAAAGTGCAGTTCTTGAGCTGCTATCAATGGTCCGCACTTTTGTCCCTTTGACACCTTGGATGTCTACAGGGAGCGGGACAGCCTGATGAGTGGTTCGTTGGCCTGGTTCAATGGACCACTCATCTGCCCTGTCTGAACCTATGGGGCTTCCAGTGCATGGGAAGGTCAAAAGTACGATCTGTGGGGTGTGGTCAGTGGTCTGCACTTTTGGCTTTTCAGCCTCTTCTTCCTCCTCATCCTCATCCACAAGTTGTGGATGTGGACCAGCGCAGCATGCTTGCACATGTTGCTCTAACTACTGCTGCTCCTTCCATTCTTCAAGCTCTTCCGATTGACAGGTGTGACATTTGGCTGGGCAGCGACTCATGTGCACCTTACCAGTCTGCCAATTGATCTCAGGGTTGTGCTCTTGGAGCCAGGTGAAGCCTAGGATGATGTCCTCTTTCCCCAGACTGGTGACTGCGAATGCTGTCCGTTCTGTGTGACCCTCAAATCTGAGAATGGCATCAACAATCTCAGTGATAGACCCTGCCAAGTTTGGGCTGCCATCCACGTTGTACACTTGGATTGTGTGATTGATATATTTGAGACCAGGTTGGCGTCGATATGGCGAACAATGCCGGAAAGGAAGAACGCAATTTAATGTGTTTGCGAGTGAAGAAAGACTGGCCGATCTCACGGCACAGAATGACAACATCAGCGATTCACCAGCTATGAAGGTTATCTTCATGCTTTAACTATACCGGACTTCTCATGGAAGTGGAGGACTAATACCTTTGAATTGTTGTAACTAATGTTCTAGTTACTTATACATGTGCGTATAGGGGCGAAGCCCCAAGATGTGCCAGACTAGGAACCGCTATGTCACCGATGACGTTGGGTGACATGAGTGTGACAACAGCATAACAAAAGGTAGAATGCTCCTAGTAAATGAAAGAAAATAGTAGAAATACTAGGAAAAATACTAGGTAATCCTGATATCATAACAGATTGGGCATTGGAGTTTCTGTGTGGTGAGCCGATTCCACTCCACATACCCTCGGTCCATAAACTGTCCGGTGGCCCCACAATCAATGAGGGCTGGTCCAGACTTGACCTCAGCAGTGTCTGTGGTTTGGATCTCTACCTTGACAGTCAGAGATTTGGGGCCAGGGGTCGAGTTCACAACATAGTGCTTGGGCAGCCGTTGTTCCCATGGACAGAGGCACAGTCTGTGCACTACAGTGTTAGATCCCTGAGATCTAACACCGAAGCTCCGAGTCTTCAGACTTCCGAACTCCGAAGTAACTATTATGCTCTGTTTTAGTTCTTGTTGTTTGCCTCTTAAAGTATAATTTCATTCACGACCCAAGTAGGATACTTGTACCTCTCTCGATCCGAACCTCCGACCCTATTCCGAACTCCGCTTATTATACGCCTCTTATATCCTTCTTGTTATACATTCTTAGGATACAATTAGCTTATGAGGTATTAATAGTCCTCCAAACTTGTATCCAGTTCTTTAGTTCGAATATCAGCTTATTTCCCTGTTACCACCTCCAGTCTTCTCGCACCCCTCTATATAGTTAGATACTATTATTTGATACCTCCGAGTCCGAGCCTCTAGTCAGCCTCCGAAACTCCGAACCTCCGATCTCCGAAATTAGGGATCAAACGATAGTGGGTGGTGCAACCCATAAGTTGAAGCCAAGTCCCTACCCCCCTCGCATACCTCGGAAATCCGACCCCCAAGTCTCCAATCTCCGAAGTTCCGGGTAACATCCGTGAACTTAACAGTATATTCGAACTCATTACCCTTATCATTTATGCCTCCCCGAGCTGTTACTAGAAGCATGGCCCGCGTTGGTCAACCTCCATTCGATGAACCTTCACCACGGGTTAGTCATGCCTCCATCGAAGAAATTCAACATCCCGACGAGGAACACTACATGCCTCGCCGATCTCCGACAAACCCTTTCAAATGAGAACAAGACAACTCGGACGATGGAGCCGAACCCCCGAACTTGGCCGAAGCCATCGCTATGCTGGCTAGGAACCTCTCGGCCCCCAAGGCATCCTCCACTCGGACGAAAGTCCGAGAACCGGAACCTTACGACGGAGCTGATACTCGCAAGCTCCAACCTTTCCTGATTCAGTGCTATCTGAAT